>JAUPTC010000537.1:0-45212 GCA_030762895.1 Sophora flavescens
TTATTGACCCAAAACCCTATTTCAAACCCCTAACCCTAATTTTACCCAAAACCGTAATTCTAACCCTAAGCCCTAATTTTGACCCAGAACCCTAATTTTAACCCAAAACCCTAATTCTAAACCTATTTTTGACCCAAAAATCTAATTTTCACTCAACCCTAATTCAAACCCTAAACCCTAATTTTGATCCTAAACCCTAAATTTGACAGGAACCCTAATTTTATCTCAAAGCCCTAATTTTAACCCAAAACCCTAATTCTAACACTATTTTTGACCCAAAACCCTATTTTAAACTCAAAACCTAATTCAAACCCTAAACCCTAATTAGGACCCTAAATTTGACTCAGAACCGTGATTTTGACCCGAAACCCTAATTTTACCCAAAAGCCTAATTCTAACCCTAATTCAAACCCAAAACCCTAATTTTGACCCAAAACCCTAATTTTGACCCAAAACCCAAGTTTGGACCCAAAACCCTAATTCTAACCTTATTTTTGACCAAAAACCCTATTTTAAACGCAAAACCCTAATTCAAACCCTAAACCCTAATTTTGATCCTAAACCTTAAAGTTGACCCAGTACCCTAATTTTTCCCCAAACCCTAATTTTAACCCAAAACCCTAATTATAACCCTATTTTTTACCGAAAACCCTATTTTAAACTCAAAACCTAATTCAAACCCTAAACCCTAAATTTGACCCATAACCCTAATTTTGACCCGAAACCCTCATTTTATCCAAAAGCCAAATTCTAACCCTAATTCTAACCCAAAACCCTAATTTTAACCCTATTTTGACCCAAAACCCTATTTTAAACGGAAAACCCTAATTCAAACCCTAAACCCTAATTATGATCCTAAACCTTAAATTTGACCCAGGACCCTAATTCAAACCTTAAACGCTAATTTTGACCCGTAACCCAAATTTTAACGCAAAACCCTAATTCTAACCCTATTTTTGACCCAAAACCCTATTTCAAACCCTAAACCCGAAATCTGACACAAAACCCTAATTTTGACCAGAATCCCTAATTTTAAATCAAAATCCTAATTTGGACCCAATTCCCAAATTTTAACCCCAAACCCTAACTCTAACCTTATTTTTGACCCAAAACCCTATTTTAAACTCAAAACCCTAATTGAAACCATAAACCCTAGTTTTGATCCTATACCCTAAATTTGACCCATAACCCTACTTTTTCCGAAAACCAAAATTTTAACTCAAATCGCTAATTTTAACCCAAGACCCTAATTCTAACCCTATTTTTGACCCAAAATCCTAATTTAAACTCAAAACCTAATTGAAACCCTAAACCCTAATTTGGACCCTTAATTTAACCCAGAACCCTAATTTTGACCCGAAACCCTAATTTTACCCAAAAAGCCTAATTCTAACCCCTAAACCCTAAATTTGCCCAGAACCCTAATTTTGACGCGAAACCCTAATTTTAACCCAAAACCCTAATTTTAACCCAAAGCCCTAATTTTGACCCCAAACCCTAATTCTAACCCTATTTTTGACCAAAAAATCCTATTTTTAACTCAAAACCCTAATTCAAACCCTAAACCCTAATTTTGACCCTAAACCCTAATTTTAACCCGAATCCCCAATTCTAACCCTATTTCTGACCCAAAAACCTATTTTTTACTCAAAACCCTAATTCAAACCCTAAACCCTATGTTTGACCCAAAACCCTAATTTTATCCCATAGCCCTAATTTTGACCTACAACCCTTATTCTAACCCTATTATTGACCCAAAACCCTATTTCAAACCCCAAACCCTAATTTTACCCAAAACCGTAATTCTAACCCTAAGCCCTAATTTTGACCCAGAACCCTAATTTTAACCCAAAACCCTAATTCTAAACCTATTTTTGACCCAAAAACCTATTTTTAACTCAACCCTAATTCAAACCCTAAACCCTAATTTTGATCCTAAACCCTAAATTTGACCGAACCCTAATTTTATCTCAAAGCCCTAATTTTAACCCAAAACCCTAATTCTAACACTATTTTTGACCCAAAACCCTATTTTAAACTCAAAACCTAATTCAAACCCTAAACCCTAATTAACCCTATTTGACCAACTATTTGACCAAACCCTATTTACCCAACCTTTCTAACCCTATTCAAACCCAAACCCAATTTTACCCAACCCAATTTTGACCCAACCCAAGTTTGGACCCAAACCCTATTCTAACCTTATTTTTGACCAAAACCCTATTTTAAACGCAAAACCCTAATTCAAACCCTAAACCCTAATTTTGATCCTAAACCTTAAAGTTGACCCAGTACCCTAATTTTTCCCCAAACCCTAATTTTAACCCAAAACCCTAATTATAACCCTATTTTTACCCAAAAACCTAATTTTAACTCAAAACCAAATTAAAACCCTAAACCCTAAATTTGACCCATAACCCTAATTTTGACCCGAAACCCTCATTTTATCCAAAAGCCAAATTCTAACCCTAATTCTAACCCAAAACCCTAATTTTAACCCTATTTTGACCCAAAACCCTATTTTAAACGGAAAACCCTAATTCAAACCCTAAACCCTAATTATGATCCTAAACCTTAAATTTGACCCAGGACCCTAATTCAAACCTTAAACGCTAATTATGACCCGAAACCAAAATTTTAAAGCTAAACACTAATTCTAACCATATTTTTGAGCCAAAACCCTATTTCAAACCCTAAACCAAAATCGACACAAAACCCTAATTTTGACCGAATCCCTAATTTTAAACCAAAATCCTAATTTGGACCCAATTCCCAAATTTTAACCCCAAACCCTAACTCTAACCTTATTTTTGACCCAAAACCCTATTTTAAACTCAAAACCCTAATTGAAACCATAAACCCTAGTTTTGATCCTATACCCTAAATTTGACCCATAACCCTACTTTTTCCGAAAACCCAAATTTTAACTCAAATCGCTAATTTTAACCCAAGACCCTAATTCTAACCCTATTTTTGACCCAAAATCCTAATTTAAACTCAAAACCTAATTGAAACCCTAAACCCTAATTTGGACCCTTAATTTAACCCAGAACCCTAATTTTGACCCGAAACCCTAATTTTACCCAAAAAGCCTAATTCTAACCCCTAAACCCTAAATTTGCCCCTAACCCTAATTTTGACTCTAAACCCTAATTTTAACCCAAAACCCTAATTTTAACCCAAAGCCCTAATTTTGACCCCAAACCCTAATTCTAACCCTATTTTTGACCAAAAAATCCTATTTTTAACTCAAAACCCTAATTCAAACCCTAAACCCTAATTTTGACCCTAAACCCTAATTTTAACCCGAATCCCCAATTCTAACCCTATTTCTGACCCAAAAACCTATTTTTTACTCAAAACCCTAATTCAAACCCTAAACCCTATGTTTGACCCAAAACCCTAATTTTATCCCAAAGCCCTAATTTTGACCTACAACCCTTATTCTAACCCTATTATTGACCCAAAACCCTATTTCAAACCCCTAACCCTAATTTTACCCAAAACCGTAATTCTAACCCTAAGCCCTAATTTTGCACCAGAACCCTAATTTTAACCCAAAACCCTAATTCTAAACCTATTTTTGACCCAAAAACCTATTTTTAACTCAACCCTAATTCAAACCCTAAACCCTAAATTTGATCCTAAACCCTTAAATTGACACGCAACACTAATTTTATCTCAAATACCTAATTTTAACACAAAACCCTAATTCTAACACTATTTTTGACCCAAAACCCTATTTTAAACTCAAAACCTAATTCAAACCCTAAACCCTAATTAGGACCCTAAATTTGACTCGAACAGTGATTTTGACCAAACCCTAATTTTACCCAAAAGCCTAATTCTAACCCTAATTCAAACCCAAAACCCTAATTGTGACCCAAAACCCTAATTTTCACCCAATACCCAAGGTTGTACCCAAAACCCTAATTCTAACCTTATTTTTGACCAAAACCCTATTTTAAACGCAAAACCCTAATTCAAACCCTAAACCCTAATTTTGATCCTAAACCTTAAAGTTGACCCAAGACCCTAATTTTTCCCCAAACCCTAATTTTAACCCAAAACCCTAATTATAACCCTATTTTTTACCGAAAACCCTATTTTAAACTCAAAACCTAATTCAAACCCTAAACCCTAAATTTGACCCATAACCCTAATTTTGACCCGAAACCCTCATTTTATCCAAAAGCCAAATTCTAACCCTAATTCTAACCCAAAACCCTAATTTTAACCCTATTTTGACCCAAAACCCTATTTTAAACGGAAAACCCTAATTCAAACCCTAAACCCTAATTATGATCCTAAACCTTAAATTTGACCCAGAACCCTAATTATAACCTAAAACGCTAATTTTTACCCGTAACCCTAATTTTAACGCAAAACCCTAATTTTAACCCTATTTTTGACCCAAAACCCTATTTCAAACCCTAAACCCAAAAACTGTCCCAAAACCCTAATTTTGACCCGAAAGCCTAATTTTAAACAAAACCCCTAATTTGGACCCAATTCCCAAATTTTAACCCCAAACCCTGACTCTAACCTTATTTTTGACCCAAAACCCTATTTTAAACTCAAAACCCTAATTGAAACCATAAACCCTAGTTTTGATCCTATACCCTAAATTTGACCCATAACCCTACTTTTTCCGAAAACCCAAATTTTAACTCAAATCGCTAATTTTAACCCAAGACCCTAATTCTAACCCTATTTTTGACCCAAAATCCTATTTTAAACTCAAAACCTAATTGAAACCCTAAACCCTAATTTGGACCCTTAATTTAACCCAGAACCCTAATTTTGACCCGAAACCCTAATTTTACCCAAAAAGCCTAATTCTAACCCCTAAACCCTAAATTTGCCCAGAACCCTAATTTTGACGAGAAACCCTAATTTTAACCCAAAACCCTAATTTTAACCCAAAGCCCTAATTTTGACCCCAAACCCTAATTCTAACCCTATTTTTGACCAAAAAATCCTATTTTTAACTCAAAACCCTAATTCAAACCCTAAACCCTAATTTTGACCCTAAACCCTAATTTTAACCCGAATCCCCAATTCTAACCCTATTTCTGACCCAAAAACCTATTTTTTACTCAAAACCCTAATTCAAACCCTAAACCCTATGTTTGACCCAAAACCCTAATTTTATCCCAAAGCCCTAATTTTGACCTACAACCCTTATTCTAACCCTATTATTGACCCAAAACCCTATTTCAAACCCCAAACCCTAATTTTACCCAAAACCGTAATTCTAACCCTAAGCCCTAATTTTGACCCAGAACCCTAATTTTAACCCAAAACCCTAATTCTAAACCTATTTTTGACCCAAAAACCTATTTTTAACTCAACCCTAATTCAAACCCTAAACCCTAATTTTGATCCTAAACCCTAAATTTGACCCGGAACCCTAATTTTATCTCAAAGCCCTAATTTTAACCCAAAACCCTAATTCTAACACTATTTTTGACCCAAAACCCTATTTTAAACTCAAAACCTAATTCAAACCCTAAACCCTAATTAGGACCCTAAATTTGACTCAGAACCGTGATTTTGACCCGAAACCCTAATTTTACCCAAAAGCCTAATTCTAACCCTAATTCAAACCCAAACACCTAATATTGACCCAAAACCCTAATTTTGACCCAAAACCCAAGTTTGGACCCAAAACCCTAATTCTAACCTTATTTTTGACCAAAAACCCTATTTTAAACGCAAAACCCTAATTCAAAACCTAAACCCTAATTATGAACCAAAACCATAAACTTGACCCAGGAACCTAATTATTCCCCAAACCCTAATTTTAACCCAAAACCCTAATTATAACCCTATTTTTACCCAAAACCATATTCTAAACTCAAAACCTAATTCTGACCCTAAACCCTAAATTTGACCCATAACCCTAATTTTGACCAAACCCTCATTTTATCCAAAAGCCAAATTCTAACCCTAATTCTAACCCAAAACCCTAATTTTAACCCTATTTTGACCCAAAACCCTATTTTAAACGGAAAACCCTAATTCAAACCCTAAACCCTAATTATGATCCTAAACCTTAAATTTGACCCAGGACCCTAATTCAAACCTTAAACGCTAATTTTGACCCGTAACCCAAATTTTAACGCAAAACCCTAATTCTAACCCTATTTTTGACCCAAAACCCTATTTCAAACCCTAAACCCGAAATCTGACACAAAACCCTAATTTTGACCAGAATCCCTAATTTTAAATCAAAATCCTAATTTGGACCCAATTCCCAAATTTTAACCCCAAACCCTAACTCTAACCTTATTTTTGACCCAAAACCCTATTTTAAACTCAAAACCCTAATTGAAACCATAAACCCTAGTTTTGATCCTATACCCTAAATTTGACCCATAACCCTACTTTTTCCGAAAACCCAAATTTTAACTCAAATCGCTAATTTTAACCCAAGACCCTAATTCTAACCCTATTTTTGACCCAAAATCCTAATTTAAACTCAAAACCTAATTGAAACCCTAAACCCTAATTTGGACCCTTAATTTAACCCAGAACCCTAATTTTGACCCGAAACCCTAATTTTACCCAAAAAGCCTAATTCTAACCCCTAAACCCTAAATTTGCCCAGAACCCTAATTTTGACGCGAAACCCTAATTTTAACCCAAAACCCTAATTTTAACCCAAAGCCCTAATTTTGACCCCAAACCCTAATTCTAACCCTATTTTTGACCAAAAAATCCTATTTTTAACTCAAAACCCTAATTCAAACCCTAAACCCTAATTTTGACCCTAAACCCTAATTTTAACCCGAATCCCCAATTCTAACCCTATTTCTGACCCAAAAACCTATTTTTTACTCAAAACCCTAATTCAAACCCTAAACCCTATGTTTGACCCAAAACCCTAATTTTATCCCAAAGCCCTAATTTTGACCTACAACCCTTATTCTAACCCTATTATTGACCCAAAACCCTATTTCAAACCCCTAACCCTAATTTTACCCAAAACCGTAATTCTAACCCTAAGCCCTAATTTTGACCCAGAACCCTAATTTTAACCCAAAACCCTAATTCTAAACCTATTTTTTACCCAAAAACCTATTTTTAACTCAACCCTAATTCAAACCCTAAACCCTAATTTTGATCCTAAACCCTAAATTTGACCCGGAACCCTAATTTTATCTCAAAGCCCTAATTTTAACCCAAAACCCTAATTCTAACACTATTTTTGACCCAAAACCCTATTTTAAACTCAAAACCTAATTCAAACCCTAAACCCTAATTGGGACCCTAAATTTGACTCAGAACCGTGATTTTGACCCGAAACCCTAATTTTACCCAAAAGCCTAATTCTAACCCTAATTCAAACCCAAAACCCTAATTTTGACCCAAAACCCTAATTTTGACCCAAAACCCAAGTTTGGACCCAAAACCCTAATTCTAACCTTATTTTTGACCAAAAACCCTATTTTAAACGCAAAACCCTAATTCAAACCCTAAACCCTAATTTTGATCCTAAACCTTAAAGTTGACCCAGTACCCTAATTTTTCCCCAAACCCTAATTTTAACCCAAAACCCTAATTATAACCCTATTTTTTACCCAAAACCCTATTTTAAACTCAAAACCTAATTCAAACCCTAAACCCTAAATTTGACCCATAACCCTAATTTTGACCCGAAACCCTCATTTTATCCAAAAGCCAAATTCTAACCCTAATTCTAACCCAAAACCCTAATTTTAACCCTATTTTGACCCAAAACCCTATTTTAAACGGAAAACCCTAATTCAAACCCTAAACCCTAATTATGATCCTAAACCTTAAATTTGACCCAGGACCCTAATTCAAACCTTAAACGCTAATTTTGACCCGTAACCCAAATTTTAACGCAAAACCCTAATTCTAACCCTATTTTTGACCCAAAACCCTATTTCAAACCCTAAACCCGAAATCTGACACAAAACCCTAATTTTGACCAGAAACCCTAATTTTAAACCAAAATCCTAATTTGGACCCAATTCCCAAATTTTAACCCCAAACCCTAACTCTAACCTTATTTTTGACCCAAAACCCTATTTTAAACTCAAAACCCTAATTGAAACCATAAACCCTAGTTTTGATCCTATACCCTAAATTTGACCCATAACCCTACTTTTTCCGAAAACCCAAATTTTAACTCAAATCGCTAATTTTAACCCAAGACCCTAATTCTAACCCTATTTTTGACCCAAAATCCTATTTTAAACTCAAAACCTAATTGAAACCCTAAACCCTAATTTGGACCCTTAATTTAACCCTAACCCTAATTTTGACCGAAACCCTAATTTTACCCAAAAGCCTAATTCTAACCCCTAAACCCTAAATTTGCCCGAACCCTAATTTTTTTGAAACCCTAATTTTGACGCGAAACCCTAATTTTAACCCAAAGCCCTAATTTTGACCCCAAACCCTAATTCTAACCCTATTTTTGACCAAAAAAATCCTATTTTTAACTCAAAACCCTAATTCAAACCCTAAACCCTAATTTTGACCCTAAACCCTAATTTTAACCCGAATCCCCAATTCTAACCCTATTTCTGACCCAAAAACCTATTTTTTACTCAAAACCCTAATTCAAACCCTAAACCCTATGTTTGACCCAAAACCCTAATTTTATCCCAAAGCCCTAATTTTGACCTACAACCCTTATTCTAACCCTATTATTGACCCAAAACCCTATTTCAAACCCCTAACCCTAATTTTACCCAAAATCCTAATTTTGACCCTAAACCCTAAATTTGACCCTAAACCTTAATTTTTACCCAAAACCCTAATTCTAAACCTATTTTTGACCCAAAAACCTATTTTTAACTCAACCCTAATTCAAACCCTAAACCCTAATTTTGATCCTAAACCCTAAATTTGACCCGGAACCCTAATTTTATCTCAAAGCCCTAATTTTAACCCAAAACCCTAATTCTAACACTATTTTTGACCCAAAACCCTATTTTAAACTCAAAACCTAATTCAAACCCTAAACCCTAATTGGGACCCTAAATTTGACTCGAAACCGTGATTTTGACCCGAAACCCTAATTTTACCCAAAAGCCTAATTCTAACCCTAATTCAAACCCAAAACCCTAATTTTGACCCAAAACCCTAATTTTGACCCAAAACCCAAATTTTAACCCAAAACCCTAATTCTAACCTTATTTTTGACCAAAAACCCTATTTTAAACGCAAAACCCTAATTCAAACCCTAAACCCTAATTTTGATCCTAAACCTTAAAGTTGACCCAGTACCCTAATTTTTCCCCAAACCCTAATTTTAACCCAAAACCCTAATTATAACCCTATTTTTTACCCAAAACCCTATTTTAAACTCAAAACCTAATTCAAACCCTAAACCCTAAATTTGACCCATAACCCTAATTTTGACCCGAAACCCTCATTTTATCCAAAAGCCAAATTCTAACCCTAATTCTAACCCAAAACCCTAATTTTAACCCTATTTTGACCCAAAACCCTATTTTAAACGGAAAACCCTAATTCAAACCCTAAGCCCTAATTATGATCCTAAACCTTAAATTTGACCCAGGACCCTAATTCAAACCTTAAACGCTAATTTTGACCCGTAACCCAAATTTTAACGCAAAACCATAATTCTAACCCTATTTTTGACCCAAAACCCTATTTCAAACCCTAAACCCGAAATCTGACACAAAACCCTAATTTTGACCAGAATCCCTAATTTTAAACCAAAATCCTAATTTGGACCCAATTCCCAAATTTTAACCCCAAACCCTAACTCTAACCTTATTTTTGACCCAAAACCCTATTTTAAACTCAAAACCCTAATTGAAACCATAAACCCTAGTTTTGATCCTATACCCTAAATTTGACCCATAACCCTACTTTTTCCGAAAACCCAAATTTTAACTCAAATCGCTAATTTTAACCCAAGACCCTAATTCTAACCCTATTTTTGACCCAAAATCCTATTTTAAACTCAAAACCTAATTGAAACCCTAAACCCTAATTTGGACCCTTAATTTAACCCAGAACCCTAATTTTGACCCGAAACCCTAATTTTACCCAAAAAGCCTAATTCTAACCCCCTAAACCCTAAATTTGCCCGAACCCTAATTTTGACGCGAAAACCCTAATTTTAACCCAAAACCCTAATTTTAACCCAAAGCCCTAATTTTGACCCCAAACCCTAATTCTAACCCTATTTTTGACCAAAAAATCCTATTTTTAACTCAAAACCCTAATTCAAACCCTAAACCCTAATTTTGACCCTAAACCCTAATTTTAACCCGAATCCCCAATTCTAACCCTATTTCTGACCCAAAAACCTATTTTTTACTCAAAACCATAATTCAAACCCTAAACCCTATGTTTGACCCAAAACCCTAATTTTATCCCAAAGCCCTAATTTTGACCTACAACCCTTATTCTAACCCTATTATTGAACCAAAACCCTATTTCAAACCCCTAACCCTAATTTTACCCAAAACCGTAATTCTAACCCTAAGCCCTAATTTTGACCCAGAACCCTAATTTTAACCCAAAACCCTAATTCTAAACCTATTTTTTACCCAAAAACCTATTTTTAACTCAACCCTAATTCAAACCCTAAACCCTAATTTTGATCCTAAACCCTAAATTTGACCCGGAACCCTAATTTTATCTCAAAGCCCTAATTTTAACCCAAAACCCTAATTCTAACACTATTTTTGACCCAAAACCCTATTTTAAACTCAAAACCTAATTCAAACCCTAAACCCTAATTGGGACCCTAAATTTGACTCAGAACCGTGATTTTGACCCGAAACCCTAATTTTACCCAAAAGCCTAATTCTAACCCTAATTCAAACCCAAAACCCTAATTTTGACCCAAAACCCTAATTTTGACCCAAAACCCAAATTTTAACCCAAAACCCTAATTATAACCTTATTTTTGACCAAAAACCCTATTTTAAACGCAAAACCCTAATTCAAACCCTAAACCCTAATTTTGATCCTAAACCTTAAAGTTGACCCAGTACCCTAATTTTTCCCCAAACCCTAATTTTAACCCAAAACCCTAATTATAACCCTATTTTTTACCCAAAACCCTATTTTAAACTCAAAACCTAATTCAAACCCTAAACCCTAAATTTGACCCATAACCCTAATTTTGACCCGAAACCCTCATTTTATCCAAAAGCCAAATTCTAACCCTAATTCTAACCCAAAACCCTAATTTTAACCCTATTTTGACCCAAAACCCTATTTTAAACGGAAAACCCTAATTCAAACCCTAAACCCTAATTATGATCCTAAACCTTAAATTTGACCCAGGACCCTAATTCAAACCTTAAACGCTAATTTTGACCCGTAACCCAAATTTTAACGCAAAACCCTAATTCTAACCCTATTTTTGACCCAAAACCCTATTTCAAACCCTAAACCCGAAATCTGACACAAAACCCTAATTTTGACCAGAATCCCTAATTTTAAACCAAAATCCTAATTTGGACCCAATTCCCAAATTTTAACCCCAAACCCTAACTCTAACCTTATTTTTGACCCAAAACCCTATTTTAAACTCAAAACCCTAATTGAAACCATAAACCCTAGTTTTGATCCTATACCCTAAATTTGACCCATAACCCTACTTTTTCCGAAAACCCAAATTTTAACTCAAATCGCTAATTTTAACCCAAGACCCTAATTCTAACCCTATTTTTGACCCAAAATCCTATTTTAAACTCAAAACCTAATTGAAACCCTAAACCCTAATTTGGACACTTAATTTAACCCAGAACCCTAATTTTGACCCGAAACCCTAATTTTACCCAAAAAGCCTAATTCTAACCCCTAAACCCTAAATTTGCCCAGAACCCTAATTTTGACGCGAAACCCTAATTTTAACCCAAAACCCTAATTTTAACCCAAAGCCCTAATTTTGACCCCAAACCCTAATTCTAACCCTATTTTTGACCAAAAAATCCTATTTTTAACTCAAAACCCTAATTCAAACCCTAAACCCTAATTTTGACCCTAAACCCTAATTTTAACCCGAATCCCCAATTCTAACCCTATTTCTGACCCAAAAACCTATTTTTTACTCAAAACCATAATTCAAACCCTAAACCCTATGTTTGACCCAAAACCCTAATTTTATCCCAAAGCCCTAATTTTGACCTACAACCCTTATTCTAACCCTATTATTGAACCAAAACCCTATTTCAAACCCCTAACCCTAATTTTACCCAAAACCGTAATTCTAACCCTAAGCCCTAATTTTGACCCAGAACCCTAATTTTAACCCAAAACCCTAATTCTAAACCTATTTTTTACCCAAAAACCTATTTTTAACTCAACCCTAATTCAAACCCTAAACCCTAATTTTGATCCTAAACCCTAAATTTGACCCGGAACCCTAATTTTATCTCAAAGCCCTAATTTTAACCCAAAACCCTAATTCTAACACTATTTTTGACCCAAAACCCTATTTTAAACTCAAAACTTAATTCAAACCCTAAACCCTAATTGGGACCCTAAATTTGACTCAGAACCGTGATTTTGACCCGAAACCCTAATTTTACCCAAAAGCCTAATTCTAACCCTAATTCAAACCCAAAACCCTAATTTTGACCCAAAACCCTAATTTTGACCCAAAACCCAAATTTTAACCCAAAACCCTAATTCTAACCTTATTTTTGACCAAAAACCCTATTTTAAACGCAAAACCCTAATTCAAACCCTAAACCCTAATTTTGATCCTAAACCTTAAAGTTGACCCAGTACCCTAATTTTTCCCCAAACCCTAATTTTAACCCAAAACCCTAATTATAACCCTATTTTTTACCCAAAACCCTATTTTAAACTCAAAACCTAATTCAAACCCTAAACCCTAAATTTGACCCATAACCCTAATTTTGACCCGAAACCCTCATTTTATCCAAAAGCCAAATTCTAACCCTAATTCTAACCCAAAACCCTAATTTTAACCCTATTTTGACCCAAAACCCTATTTTAAACGGAAAACCCTAATTCAAACCCTAAGCCCTAATTATGATCCTAAACCTTAAATTTGACCCAGGACCCTAATTCAAACCTTAAACGCTAATTTTGACCCGTAACCCAAATTTTAACGCAAAACCCTAATTCTAACCCTATTTTTGACCCAAAACCCTATTTCAAACCCTAAACCCGAAATCTGACACAAAACCCTAATTTTGACCAGAAACCCTAATTTTAAACCAAAATCCTAATTTGGACCCAATTCCCAAATTTTAACCCCAAACCCTAACTCTAACCTTATTTTTGACCCAAAACACTATTTTAAACTCAAAACCCTAATTGAAACCATAAACCCTAGTTTTGATCCTATACCCTAAATTTGACCCATAACCCTACTTTTTCCGAAAACCCAAATTTTAACTCAAATCGCTAATTTTAACCCAAGACCCTAATTCTAACCCTATTTTTGACCCAAAATCCTATTTTAAACTCAAAACCTAATTGAAACCCTAAACCCTAATTTGGACACTTAATTTAACACAGAACCCTAATTTTGACCCGAAACCCTAATTTTACCCAAAAAGCCTAATTCTAACCCCTAAACCCTAAATTTGCCCAGAACCCTAATTTTGACGCGAAACCCTAATTTTAACCCAAAACCCTAATTTTAACCCAAAGCCCTAATTTTGACCCCAAACCCTAATTCTAACCCTATTTTTGACCAAAAAATCCTATTTTTAACTCAAAACCCTAATTCAAACCCTAAACCCTAATTTTGACCCTAAACCCTAATTTTAACCCGAATCCCCAATTCTAACCCTATTTCTGACCCAAAAACCTATTTTTTACTCAAAACCCTAATTCAAACCCTAAACCCTATGTTTGACCCAAAACCCTAATTTTATCCCAAAGCCCTAATTTTGACCTACAACCCTTATTCTAACCCTATTATTGACCCAAAACCCTATTTCAAACCCCTAACCCAAATTTTACCCAAAACCGTAATTCTAACCCTAAGCCCTAATTTTGACCCAGAACCCTAATTTTAACCCAAAACCCTAATTCTAAACCTATTTTTGACCCAAAAACCTATTTTTAACTCAACCCTAATTCAAACCCTAAACCCTAATTTTGATCCTAAACCCTAAATTTGACCGGAACCCTAATTTTATCTCAAAGCCCTAATTTTAACCCAAAACCCTAATTCTAACACTATTTTTGACCCAAAACCCTATTTTAAACTCAAAACCTAATTCAAACCCTAAACCCTAATTGGGACCCTAAATTTGACTCAGAACCGTGATTTTGACCCGAAACCCTAATTTTACCCAAAAGCCTAATTCTAACCCTAATTCAAACCCAAAACCCTAATTTTGACCCAAAACCCTAATTTTGACCCAAAACCCAAGTTTGGACCCAAAACCCTAATTCTAACCTTATTTTTGACCGAAAACCCTATCTTAAACTCAAAACCCTAATTAAAACCCTAAACCCTAATTTTGATCCTAAACCTTAAAGTTGACCCAGTACCCTAATTTTTCCCCAAACCCTAATTTTAACCCAAAACCCTAATTCTAACCCTATTTTTGACCCAAAACCCTATTTTAAACTCAAAACCTAATTCAAACCCTAAATCCTAAATTTGACCCGGATCCCTAATTTTGACCTGAAACCCTAATTTTACCCAAAAACCTAATTCTAACCCTAAACCCTAATTTTGACCCAGAACCTTAATTTTGACCCGAAACCCAAAATTTTAACCCAAAACCCGAATTGTAACCCAAAACCCTAATTCAAACCCTAAACCCTAATTTTGACCCTAAACCCAAAATTTGACCCAAAAACCTAATTTTGACCCGTAACCCTATTTTAACGCAAACCCCTAATTATACCCCTACTTTTGACCCAAAACCCTTTTTTAAACTCAAAACCCTATTTCAAAACCTCAACCCTAAATCTGACCCAGAACCCTAATTTTGACACGAAACCCTGATTTTAAACCAAAACCCTAATTCTAACCCTATTTGTAACAAAAAACCTTAATTCAAACCCTAAACTCTAATTTTGACCCAATACCCAAATTTTAACCCCAAACCCTAATTCTAACCTTATTTTTGACCCAAAACCTTATTTTAAACAAAAAACCCTAATTCAAACCCTAAACCCTAATTTTGATCCTAAACACTAAATTTGACCCAGAACCCTAATTTTTTCCAAAACCCAAATTTTCACTCAAAACCCTAATTTTAACCCAAAACCCTAATTCTAACCCTAATTTAATCTCAACCAAATCAAATCCAAATCCCTAAATTGGACCCTAATCTTGACCCAGAACCCTGTTTTTGACCCGAAACCCTAATTTTACCAAAAAGCCTAATTATAACCCCTAAACCCTAAATTTGACCCAGAACCCTAATTTTGACCCTCAACCCTAATTTTAAACCACAACCCAAATTTTAACCCAAAGCCCTAATTTTGACCCAAAACCCTAATTCTAACCCTATTTCTGACCCAAAAACCTATTTTTAACTCAAAACCCTAATTCAAAACATAAACCCTATGTTTGAACCAAAACCCTAATTTTAACACAGCACTAATTTTGACCTAAAACCCTAATTCTAACGCCAATTTTGACTTAAAACTCTATTTTAAACTCAAAACCATATTACAAACCCTAAACCCTAAATTTGACCCCGAACCCTAATTTTGACCCGAAACCCTAATTTTACCAAAAAACATAATTATAACCCTGATTCAAACTCTAAACCCTAATTGTGACCCAGAACCCTAATTTTGACCTGAAACCCTAAATTTTAACCCAAAACCCTAAATTTTAACCCAAAACCTAATTCAAACCCTAAAACCCTAATTTTGACCCAAAACCCTAATTTTAACCCAGAACCCTAATTTTGACCCAAAACCCTAATTTTAACCCAGAACCTTAATTTTGACACTAAACCCTAAATCTTACCCATAACCCTAATTTTGACCCAAAACCCTAATTTTAAACAAAACCCTAATTCTAACCCTATTTTTGACCCAAAACCTTATTTTTAACTCAAAACCTTAATTGAAACCTTAAACTCTAATTTTGTGCCAAAACCCTAATTTGGACCCAATACCCAAATTTTAACCCCAAACCCTAATTCTAACCTTATTTTTGACCCAAAACCCTATTTTAAACGCAAAACCCTAATTCAAACCATAAACCCTAATTTTGATCCTAAACCTTAAATTTGACCCAGTACCCTAATTTTAACCCAAAACCCTAATTATAACCCTATTTTTGACCCAAAACCTTATTTTAAACTCAAAACCTAATTCAAACCCTAAACCCTAAATTTGACCCATAACCCAAATTTTGACCCGAAACCCTCATTTTATCCAAAAGCCAAATTCTAACCCTAATTCTAACCTAAACCCCTAATTTTAACCCTATTTTGACCCAAAACCCTATTTTAAACTCAAAACCCTATTTCAAACCCTAAATCCTAATTTTGACCCTAAACCCTGAATCTGACACAGAACCCTAATTTTGACCCAAAACCCTAATTTTAAACCAAAACCCAAATTCTAACCTTATTTTTGATCCAAAACCCTAATTCTAACCCTATTTCTGACCCAAAAACCTATTTTTAACTCAAAAACCTAATTCAAACCCTAAATCCTATGTTTGACCCAAAACCCTAATTTTATCACAAAGCCCTAATTTTGACCTAAAACCCTAATTCTAACCCTAATCTTGACCCAAAACCCAATTTCAAAACCTAAACCCTAAATTTGACCCCGAACCCTAATTTTGACCCGAAACCCTAATTTTACCCAAAATACTAATTCTAACCCAAATTCTAACGCCCTATTTTTGACCCAAAAACCTATTTTTAACTCAAAACCCTAATTCAAACACTAAACCCTAATTTGTACCAAAAACCCTAATTTTGACCCAAAACCCTAATTTTAACCCAGAGCCCTAATTTTGACCCAAAACCCCAATCCTAACCCTGTTTTTGACCTAAAACCCTTTTAACTCAACCTAATTCAAACCATAAACCCTAAATTTGACCCATAACCCTAATTTTGACCCGAAACCCTCATTTTATCCAAAAGCCTAATTTTAACCCTAATTCTAACCTAAAACCCTAATTTTAACCCTATTTTGACCCAAAACCCTATTTTAAACTCAAAACCCTATTTCAAACCCTAAATCCTAATTTTGACCCTAAACCCAGAATCTGACCCAGAACCCTAATTTTGACCCAAAACCCTAATTTTAAACCAAAACCCTAATTCAAACCTTATTTTTGATCCAAAACCCTAATTCTAACCCTATTTCTAACCCAAAAACCTATTTTTAACTCAAAAACCTAATTCAAACCCTAAATCCTATGTTTGACCCAAAACCCTAATTTTATCACAAAGCCCTAATTTTGACCTAAAACCCTAATCTTGACCCAAAACCCAATTTCAAAACCTAAACCCTAAATTTGACCCCGAACCTTAATTTTGACCCGAAACCCTAATTTTACCCAAAATACTAATTCTAACCCAAATTCTAACCTTAAGCCCTATTTTTGACCGAAAAACCTATTTTTAACTCAAAACCCTAATTCAAACCCTAAACCCTAATTTGTACCAAAAATCCTAATTTTGACCCAAAACCCTAATTTTAACCCAGAGCCCTAATTTTGACCCAAAACCCTAATTCTAACCTTATTTTTGACCCAAAACCCTTTTAACTCAAAACCTTAATTCAAACCCTAAACCCTAATTTTGACCCAAAACCCAAGTTTTGACCCAAAACCCTAATTGTAACCCTATTTTGACCAAAATCATTATTTTTAACTCAAAACCCTAATTCAAACCCTAAACGCTAATTTTGACCCTAAACCCAAAATTTGACCCAAAAACCTAATTTTGACCTGTAACCCTAATTTTAACGCAAAACCCAAATTCTATCCCTATTTTTGACCCAAAACCCTATTTCAAACCCTAAACCCTAAATCTGACCCAGAACCCTAATTTTGACCCGAAACCCTAATTTTAAACCAAAACCATAATTTGGACACAATACCCAAATTTTAACCCCAAACCCTAAGTCTAACCTTATTTTTGACCCAAAACCCTTTTAAACTCAACCCTAATTCAAACCATAAACCCTAGTATTGATCCGAAACCCTAAATTTGACCCAGAACCCTAATTTTTCCCAAAACCCTATTTTTAACCCAAAACCCTAATTTTAACCCAAGACCCTAATTCTAACCCTATTTTTTAACCAAAACACTATTTTAACCAAATTTGGACCCTAAAATTGACCCGGAACCCCATATTTTAACCCAACACCCTAATTTTAACCCAGAACCCTAATTTTGACACAAAACCCTATATTTTAACCCAACACCCAAATTTTAACGCTATTTTTGACCCAAAACCCTATTTTAAACTCAAAACCCTAATTCAAACCCTAAACCCTAATTTTGATCCTAAACACTAATTTTTAACCCAAAACCCTAATTCTAACCCTATTTTGACCCAAAACCCTATTTTTAGCTCCAAACCCTAATTCAAACCCTAAACCCTAATTTTGACTCTAATCCCTAATTTTAAACCAAAACCCTAATTCTAACCCTATTTTTAACTTAAAACCTTAATTCAAAACCTAATCTCAAATTTTGATCCAAAACCCTAATTTGGACCCAATACCCAAATTTTAACCCCAAACCCTAATTCTAACCTTATTTTTGACCAAAAACCCTATTTTAAACGCAAAACCCCAATTCAAACCCTAAACCCTAATTTTGATCCTAAACCTTAAAGTTGACCCAGTACCCTAATTTTTCCCCAAACCCTAATTTTAACCCAAAACCCTAATTATAACCCTATTTTTTACCCAAAACCCTATTTTAAACTCAAAACCTAATTCAAACCCTAAACCCTAAATTTGACCCATAACCCTAATTTTGACCCGAAACCCTCATTTTATCCTAAAGCCAAATTCTAACCCTAATTCTAACCCAAAACCCCAATTTTAACCCTATTTTGACCCAAAACCCTATTTTAAACGCAAAACCCTAACTCAAACCCTAAACCCTAATTTTGATCCTAAACCTTAAATTTGACCCAGGACCCTAATTCAAACCTTAAACGCTAATTTTGACCCGTAACCCTAATTTTAACGCAAAACCCTAATTCTAACCCTATTTTTGACCCAAAACCATATTTCAAACCCTAAACCCGAAATCTGACCCAGAACCCTAATTTTGCCCCGAAACCCTAATTTTAAACCAAAATCCAAATTTGGACCCAATTCCCAAATTTTAACCCCAAACCCTAACTCTAACCTTATTTTTGACCCAAAACCCTATTTTAAACTCAAAACCCTAATTCAAACCATAAACCCTAGTTTTGATCCTATACCCTAAATTTGACCCATAACCCTACTTTTTCCCAATACCCAAATTTTTACTCAAATCCCTAATTTTACCCCAAGACCCTAATTCTAACCCTATTTTTGACCCAAAACCCTATTTTAAACTCAAAACCTAATTCAAACCCTAAACCCTAATTTGGGCCCTTAATTTAACCCAGAACCCTAATTTTGACCCGAAACCCTAATTTTACCCAAAAGCCTAATTCTAACCCTAATTCAAACCCTAAACCCTAATTTTAATCCAGAACCCTAATTTTTACCTGAAAGCCTAAATTTTAACCCAAAACCCTAATTCTAACCTTATTTTTGACCCAAAACCCTATTTTTAACACAAAGCCCTAATTCAAACACTAATTTTGAAACTAAACCCTAAATTTGACCCATAACACTAATTTTGATCCGAATCCCTAGTTTTAAATCAAATTCAAACCCTAAACCCTAATTTGGACCCAAAACCCTAATTTTAATGCTATTTTTGACACAAAACCCTATCTTAAAGTCAAAACCCTAATTCAAACCCTAAACCCTAATTTTGATCCTAAACACTAATTTTAACCCAAAACCCTAATTGTAACCCAAAAACCTAATTTTGACCCGTAACCCCAATTTTAACGCAAACCCCTAATTCTAACCCTATTTTTGATCAAAAACCCTATTTTTAACTCAAACCCCTAATTCAAACCCTAAACCCTAATTTTGACCCTAAACCCAAAATTTGGCCCAAAAACCTAATTTTGACCTGTAACCCTATTTTAACGCAAACCCCTAATTCTACCCCTATTTTTGACCCAAGACCCTTTTTTAAACTCAAAACCCTATTTCAAACCCTCAACCCTAAATCTGACCCAGAACCCTAATTTTGACACGAAACCCTAATTTTAAACCAAAACCCTAATTCTAACCCTATTTGTAACTCAAAACCATAATTCAAACCCTAAACTCTAATTTTGACCCAATACCCAAATTTTAACCCCAAACCCTAATCCTAAACTTATTTTTGACCAAAAACCCTATTTTAAACTCAAAACCCTAATTCAAACCCTAAACCCTAATTTTGATCCTAAACACTAAATTTGACCCAGAACCCTAATTTTTTCAAACACCCTAATTTTCACACAAAACCCTAATTTTAACCCAAAACCCTAATTCTAACCCTATTTTAAACTCAACCCAATCAAATCCAAAACCCTAATTTGGACCCTAAACTTGACCCAGAACCCAAATTTTGACCCGAAACCATAATTTTACCAAAAAGTCTAATTCTAACCCCTAAACCCTAAATTTGACCCAGAACCCTAATTTTGTCCCGAAACCCTAATTTTAAACCGAAACCCTAATTTTAACCAAAAACCCTAATTTTAACCCAAAGCCCTAATTTTGACCCCAAACCCTAATTCTAACCCTATTTTTGACCAAAAATCCTATTTTTAACTCAAAACCCTAATTCAAACCCTAAACCCTAATTTTGACCCTAAACCCTAATTTTAACCCGAAACCCTAATTCTAACCCTAATTCTGACCCAAAAACCTATTTTTAACTCAAAACCCTAATTCAAACACTAAACCCTATGTTTCACCCAAAACCCTAATTTCATCCCAAAGCCCTAATTTTGACGTACAACCCTTATTCTAACCCTATTATAGACCCAAAACCCTATTTCAAACCCCTAACCCTAATTTTACCCAAAACCCTAATTCTAACCCTTAGCCCTAATTTTGACCCAGAACCCTAATTTTAACCCAAAACCCTAATTCTAAACCTATTTTTGACCCAAAAACCTATTTTTAACTCAAAACCCTAATTCAAACCCTAAACCCTAATTTTGATCCTAAACCCTAAATTTGACCCGGAACCCTAATTTTATCTCAAACCCCTAATTTTAACCCAAAACCCTAATTGTAACCCTATTTTTGACCCAAAACCCTATTTTAAACTCAAAACCTAATTCAAACCATAAACCCTAATTTGGACCCTAAATTTGACTCAGAACCGTGATTTTGACCCGAAACCCTAATTTTACCCAAAAGCCTAATTCTAACCCTAATTCAAACCCTAAACCCTAATTTTGACCCAAAACCCTAATTTTGACCCAAAACCCAAGTTTGGACCCAAAACCCTAATTCTAACCATATTTTGACCCAAAACCCTATCTTAAACTCAAAATCCTAATTAAAACCCTAAACCCTAATTTTGATCCTAAACCAGAAATTTGACCCAGTACCCTAATTTTAACCCAAAACCCTAATTCTAACCCTATTTTTGACCCAAAACCCTACTTTAAACTCAAAACCTAATTCAAACCCTAAATCCTAAATTTGACAAGGATCCCTAATTTTGGCCTGAAACCCTAATTTTACCCAAAAAACTAATTCTAACCCTAAACCCTAATTTTGACCCAGAACCTTAATTTTGACCCGAAACCCAAAATTTTAACCCAAAACCCGAATTTTAACCCTATTTTTGACCCAAAACCCTATTTTAAACTCAAAACCCTAATTCCCTAATCCCTAAATTTGATCCTAAACACTACTTTTAACCCAAAACCCTAATTGTAACCCAAAGCCCTGATTTTGACCCAAAACCCTAATTCTAACATTATTTTTGACCCAAAATCCTATTTTTAACTCAAAACCCTAATTCAAACCCTAAACCCTAATTTTGACCCAAAACCCAAAATTTGACCCAAAAACCTAATTTTGACTCGTAACCCTATTTTAACGCAAACCCCTAATTCTACCCCTATTTTTGACCCAAAACCCTTTTTTAAACTCAAAACCCTATTTCAAAACCTCAACCCTAAATCTGACCCAGAACGCAAATTTTGACACGAAACCCTAATTTTAAACCAAAACCCTAATTCTAACCCTATTTGTAACTAAAAACCTTAATTCAAACCCTAAACTCTAATTTTGACCCAATACCCAAATTTTAACCCCAAACCCTAATTCTAACCTTATTTTTGACCCAAAACCTTATTTTAAACTCAAAACCCTAATTCAAACCCTAAACCCTAATTTTGATCCTAAACACTAAATTTGACCCAGAACCCTAATTTTTTCCAAAACCCAAATTTTGACCCGAAACCCTAATTTTACCGAAAAGCCTAATTATAACCCCTAAACCCTAAATTTGACCCAGAACCCTAATTTTGACCCGAAACCCTAATTTTAAACCAAAACCCTAATTTTAACCCAAAACCCGAATTTTAACCCAAAGCCCTAATTTTGACCCCAAACCCTAATTCTAACCCTATTTTTGACCCAAAATCCTATTTTTAACTCAAAACCCTAATTCAAACCCTAAACCCTAATTTTGACCCTAAACCCTAATTCTAACCCTATTTCTTACCCAAAAACCTATTTTTAACTCAAAACCCTAATAAAAACCCTAAACCCTATGTTTGACCTAAAACCCTAATTTTAACCCAAAGCCCTAATTTTGACCTAAAACCCTTATTCTAACCCTATTATTGACCCAAAACCCTATTATTTCTAAACCTATTTTTGACCCAAAAACCTATTTTTAACTCAAAACCCTAATTCAAACCCTAAACCCTAATTTTGATCCTAAACCCTAAATTTGACCCGGAACCCTAATTTTAACTCAAAACCCTAATTTTAACCCAAAACTCTAATTCAAACCGTATTTTTGACCCAAAACCCTATTTTAAACTCAACCTAATTCAAACCCTAAACCCTAATTTGGACCCAAAATTTGACCCAGAACCGTGATTTTGACCCAAAACCCAATTTTACCCAAAAGCCTAATTCTAACCCTAATTCAAACCCTAAACCCAAAACCCTAATTTTGACCCAAAACCCAAGTTTGGACCCTAAACCCTAATTCTAACCCTATTTTGACCCAAAACCCTATCTTAAACTCAAAACCCTAGTTCAAACCCTAAACCCTAATTTTGATCCTAAACCATAAATTTGACCCATTACCCTAATTTTAACCCAAAACCCTAATTCTAACCCTATTTTTGAACCAAAACCCTATTTTAAACTCAAAACCTAATTCAACCCTAAATCCTAAATTTGACCCAGAACCCTAATTTTGACCCGAAACCCTAATTTTAAACCACAACCCAAATTTTAACCCAAAGCCCTAATTTTGACCCAAAACCCTAATTCTAACCCTATTTCTGACCTAAAACCTATTTTTAACTCAAAACCCTAATTCAAACCCTAAACCCTATGTTTGAACCAAAACCCTAATTTTAACACAGAGCCCTAATTTTGACCTAAAACCCAAATTCTAACACTAATTTTGACTCAAAACCCTATTTTAAACTCAAAACCATATTACAAACCCTAAACCCTAAATTTGACCCTAACCCTAATTTTGACCAAACCCTAATTTTACCCAAAAACATAATTATAGCCCTAATTCAAACCCTAAACCCTAATTGTGACCAGAACCCTAATTTTGACTGAAACCCTAAATTTTAACCCAAAACCTTAATTTTAACCCTATTTTTGACCCAAAACCCTATTTTATACTCAAACCCCAAATTCAAACCCTAAACCCTAATTTTGATCCTAAACACTAATTTTAACCCAAAACCCAAATTGTAACCCAAAGCCCTAATTTTGACACAAAACCCTATTTTAAACTCAAAACCCTATTTCAAACCCTAAACCCAAATTTTGACCCTAAACCCTGAATCTGACCCTAACCCTAATTTTCACCCAATACCCTAATTTTAACCCCAAAACCTATTTATAACCCTATTTTTGACCTAAAACCCTATTTTAAACTTAAAACTTAATTCAAACCCAAAACCCTAATTTGGACCCTAAACCCTAAATTTGACCCAGAACCCTAATCCTGACCCGAAACGCTAATTTTACCCAAAAGCCTCATTTTGACCCAGAACCCTAATTTTGATCCGAAATCCTAATTTTAAACCAAAACCCTAATTTTTACCCCAAGCCCTAATTTTGACCCAAAACCCTAATTCTAACACTATTTTTGACCCAAATTCCTATTTTTAACTCAAACCCCTAATTCAAACCCTAAAGCCCTAATTTTGACCTAAAACCCTAATTCTAATCCTAATTTTGACCCAAAACCCTATTTCAAAACCTAAACCCTAATTTTGACCCTAAACCCTAAATTTGACCCCGAACCCTAATTTTGACCCGAAACCCTAATTGGGACCCTAATTCTAACCCTATTTCTTACCCAAAAACCTATTTTTAACTCAAAACCCTAATAAAAACCCTAAACCCTATGTTTGACCTAAAACCCTAATTTTAACCCAAAGCCCTAATTTTGACCTAAAACCCTTATTCTAACCCTATTATTGACCCAAAACCCTATTATTTCTAAACCTATTTTTGACCCAAAAACCTATTTTTAACTCAAAACCCTAATTCAAACCCTAAACCCTAATTTTGATCCTAAACCCTAAATTTGACCCGAAACCCTAATTTTAACTCAAAACCCTAATTTTAACCCAAAACTCTAATTCAAACCGTATTTTTGACCCAAAACCCTATTTTAAACTCAACCTAATTCAAACCCTAAACCCTAATTTGGACCCAAAATTTGACCCAGAACCGTGATTTTGACCCAAAACCCAATTTTACCCAAAAGCCTAATTCTAACCCTAATTCAAACCCTAAACCCAAAACCCTAATTTTGACCCAAAACCCAAGTTTGGACCCTAAACCCTAATTCTAACCCTATTTTGACCCAAAACCCTATCTTAAACTCAAAACCCTAGTTCAAACCCTAAACCCTAATTTTGATCCTAAACCATAAATTTGACCCATTACCCTAATTTTAACCCAAAACCCTAATTCTAACCCTATTTTTGAACCAAAACCCTATTTTAAACTCAAAACCTAATTCAACCCTAAATCCTAAATTTGACCCAGAACCCTAATTTTGACCCGAAACCCTAATTTTAAACCACAACCCAAATTTTAACCCAAAGCCCTAATTTTGACCCAAAACCCTAATTCTAACCCTATTTCTGACCTAAAACCTATTTTTAACTCAAAACCCTAATTCAAACCCTAAACCCTATGTTTGAACCAAAACCCTAATTTTAACACAGAGCCCTAATTTTGACCTAAAACCCTAATTCTAACACTAATTTTGACTCAAAACTCTATTTTAAACTCAAAACCATATTACAAACCCTAAACCCTAAATTTGACCCAGAACCCTAATTTTGACCCGAAACCCTAATTTTACCCAAAAACATAATTATAGCCCTAATTCAAACCCTAAACCCTAATTGTGACCCAGAACCCTAATTTTGACCTGAAACCCTAAATTTTAACCCAAAACCTTAATTTTAACCCTATTTTTGACCCAAAACCCTATTTTATACTCAAACCCCAAATTCAAACCCTAAACCCTAATTTTGATCCTAAACACTAATTTTAACCCAAAACCCAAATTGTAACCCAAAGCCCTAATTTTGACACAAAACCCTATTTTAAACTCAAAACCCTATTTCAAACCCTAAACCCAAATTTTGACCCTAAACCCTGAATCTGACCCTAACCCTAATTTTCACCCAATACCCTAATTTTAACCCCAAAAACCTATTTATAACCCTATTTTTGACCTAAAACCCTATTTTAAACTTAAAACTTAATTCAAACCCAACACCCTAATTTGGACCCTAAACCCTAAATTTGACCCAGAACCCTAATCCTGACCCGAAACGCTAATTTTACCCAAAAGCCTCATTTTGACCCAGAACCCTAATTTTGATCCGAAATCCTAATTTTAAACCAAAACCCTAATTTTTACCCCAAGCCCTAATTTTGACCCAAAACCCTAATTCTAACACTATTTTTGACCCAAATTCCTATTTTTAACTCAAACCCCTAATTCAAAAACTAAAGCCCTAATTTTGACCTAAAACCCTAATTCTAATCCTAATTTTGACCCAAAACCCTATTTCAAAACCTAAACCCTAATTTTGACCCTAAACCCTAAATTTGACCCCGAACCCTAATTTTGACCCGAAACCCTAATTTTAAACCAAAACCCTAATTTTAACCCAAAACCCGAATTTTAACCCAAAGCCCTAATTTTGACCCCAAACCCTAATTCTAACCCTATTTTTGACCCAAAATCCTATTTTTAACTCAAAACCCTAATTCAAACCCTAAACCCTAATTTTGACCCTAAACCCTAATTTTGACCCTAAACCCTAATTCTAACCCTATTTCTTACCCAAAAACCTATTTTTAACTCAAAACCCTAATTCAAACCCTAAACCCTATGTTTGACCTAAAACCCTAATTTTAACCCAAAGCCCTAATTTTGACCTAAAACCCTAATTCAAACCCTAAACCCTAATTTGGACCCAAAATTTGACCCAGAACCGTGATTTTGACCCAAAACCCAATTTTACCCAAAAGCCTAATTCTAACCCTAATTCAAACCCTAAACCCAAAACCCTAATTTTGACCCAAAACCCAAGTTTGGACCCAAAACCCTAATTCTAACCCTATTTTGACCCAAAACCCTATCTTAAACTCAAAACCCTAGTTCAAACCCTAAACCCTAATTTTGATCCTAAACCATAAATTTGACCCATTACCCTAATTTTAACCCAAAACCCTAATTCTAACCCTATTTTTGAACCAAAACCCTATTTTAAACTCAAAACCTAATTCAACCCTAAATCCTAAATTTGACCCAGAACCCTAATTTTGACCCGAAACCCTAATTTTAAACCACAACCCAAATTTTAACCCAAAGCCCTAATTTTGACCCAAAACCCTAATTTTAACCCTATTTCTGACCCCAAAACCTATTTTTAACTCAAAACCCAAATTCAAACCCTGAACCCTATGTTTGAACCAAAACCCTAATTTTAACACAGAGCCCTAATTTTGACCTAAAACCCTAATTCTAACACTAATTTTGACTCAAAACTCTATTTTAAACTCAAAACCATATTACAAACCCTAAACCCTAAATTTGACCCAGAACCCTAATTTTGACCCGAAACCCTAATTTTACCCAAAAACATAATTATAACCCTAATTCAAACCCTAAACCCTAATTGTGACCCAGAACCCTAATTTTGACCTGAAACCCTAAATTTTAACCCAAAACCTTAATTTTAACCCTATTTTTGACCCAAAACCCTATTTTATACTCAAACCCCAAATTCAAACCCTAAACCCTAATTTTGATCCTAAACACTAATTTTAACCCAAAACCCAAATTGTAACCCAAAGCCCTAATTTTGACACAAAACCCTATTTTAAACTCAAAACCCTATTTCAAACCCTAAACCCAAATTTTGACCCTAAACCCTGAATCTGACCCAGAACCCTAATTTTCACCCAATACCCTAATTTTAACCCCAAAAACCTATTTATAACCCTATTTTTGACCTAAAACCCTATTTTAAACTTAAAACTTAATTCAAACCCAAAACCCTAATTTGGACCCTAAACCCTAAATTTGACCCAGAACCCTAATCCTGACCCGAAACGCTAATTTTACCCAAAAGCCTCATTTTGACCCAGAACCCTAATTTTGATCCGAAATCCTAATTTTAAACCAAAACCCTAATTTTTACCCCAAGCCCTAATTTTGACCCAAAACCCTAATTCTAACACTATTTTTGACCCAAATTCCTATTTTTAACTCAAACCCCTAATTCAAACCCTAAAGCCCTAATTTTGACCTAAAACCCTAATTCTAATCCTAATTTTGACCCAAAACCCTATTTCAAAACCTAAACCCTAATTTTGACCCTAAACCCTAAATTTGACCCCGAACCCTAATTTTGACCCGAAACCCTAATTGGGACCCTAATTCTAACCCTATTTCTTACCCAAAAACCTATTTTTAACTCAAAACCCTAATAAAAACCCTAAACCCTATGTTTGACCTAAAACCCTAATTTTAACCCAAAGCCCTAATTTTGACCTAAAACCCTTATTCTAACCCTATTATTGACCCAAAACCCTATTATTTCTAAACCTATTTTTGACCCAAAAACCTATTTTTAACTCAAAACCCTAATTCAAACCCTAAACCCTAATTTTGATCCTAAACCCTAAATTTGACCCGGAACCCTAATTTTAACTCAAAACCCTAATTTTAACCCAAAACTCTAATTCAAACCGTATTTTTGACCCAAAACCCTATTTTAAACTCAACCTAATTCAAACCCTAAACCCTAATTTGGACCCAAAATTTGACCCGGAACCGTGATTTTGACCCAAAACCCAATTTTACCCAAAAGCCTAATTCTAACCCTAATTCAAACCCTAAACCCAAAACCCTAATTTTGACCCAAAACCCAAGTTTGGACCCTAAACCCTAATTCTAACCCTATTTTGACCCAAAACCCTATCTTAAACTCAAAACCCTAGTTCAAACCCTAAACCCTAATTTTGATCCTAAACCATAAATTTGACCCATTACCCTAATTTTAACCCAAAACCCTAATTCTAACCCTATTTTTGAACCAAAACCCTATTTTAAACTCAAAACCTAATTCAACCCTAAATCCTAAATTTGACCCAGAACCCTAATTTTGACCTGAAACCCTAATTTTAAACCACAACCCAAATTTTAACCCAAAGCCCTAATTTTGACCCAAAACCCTAATTCTAACCCTATTTCTGACCTAAAACCTATTTTTAACTCAAAACCCTAATTCAAACCCTAAACCCTATGTTTGAACCAAAACCCTAATTTTAACACAGAGCCCTAATTTTGACCTAAAACCCTAATTCTAACACTAATTTTGACTCAAAACTCTATTTTAAACTCAAAACCATATTACAAACCCTAAACCCTAAATTTGACCCAGAACCCTAATTTTGACCCGAAACCCTAATTTTACCCAAAAACATAATTATAGCCCTAATTCAAACCCTAAACCCTAATTGTGACCCAGAACCCTAATTTTGACCTGAAACCCTAAATTTTAACCCAAAACCTTAATTTTAACCCTATTTTTGACCCAAAACCCTATTTTATACTCAAACCCCAAATTCAAACCCTAAACCCTAATTTTGATCCTAAACACTAATTTTAACCCAAAACCCAAATTGTAACCCAAAGCCCTAATTTTGACACAAAACCCTATTTTAAACTCAAAACCCTATTTCAAACCCTAAACCCAAATTTTGACCCTAAACCCTGAATCTGACCCAGAACCCTAATTTTCACCCAATACCCTAATTTTAACCCCAAAAACCTATTTATAACCCTATTTTTGACCTAAAACCCTATTTTAAACTTAAAA
The DNA here is from genome assembly GCA_030762895.1 of Sophora flavescens. NCBI lineage: Eukaryota > Viridiplantae > Streptophyta > Magnoliopsida > Fabales > Fabaceae > Sophora > Sophora flavescens. The sequence goes on from JAUPTC010000537.1 coordinate 29,657, forward strand.
CTTAATTCAAACCCAAAACCCTAATTTGGACCCTAAACCCTAAATTTGACCCAGAACCCTAATCCTGACCCGAAACGCTAATTTTACCCAAAAGCCTCATTTTGACCCAGAACCCTAATTTTGATCCGAAATCCTAATTTTAAACCAAAACCCTAATTTTTACCCGAAGCCCTAATTTTGACCCAAAACCCTAATTCTAACACTATTTTTGACCCAAATTCCTATTTTTAACTCAAACCCCTAATTCAAACCCTAAAGCCCTAATTTTGACCTAAAACCCTAATTCTAATCCTAATTTTGACCCAAAACCCTATTTCAAAACCTAAACCCTAATTTTGACCCTAAACCCTAAATTTGACCCCGAACCCTAATTTTGACCCGAAACCCTAATTTTACCCAAAACCCTAATTCTAACCCATATTTTAACCTTAAGCCCTATTTTTCACCCAAAAACCTATTTTTAACTGAAAACCTAATTCAAACCCTAAACCCTAATTTGTACCAAACACCCTAATTTTGACCCAAAACCCTAATTTTAACCCAGAGCCCTAATTTTGACCCAAAACCCTAATTCTAACCTTATTTTTGACCCAAAACCCTTTTAACTCAAAACCTTAATTTAAACCCTAAACCCTAATTTTGACCCAAAACCCTAAATCTAACCCTATTTTGACCAAAAACCTTATTTTTAACTCAAAACCCTAATTCCAACCCTAAACACTAATTTTGACCCTAAACCCAAATTTTGACCCAAAAACCTAATTTTGACATGTAACCCTAATTTTAACGCAAAACCCAAATTCTAACCCTATTTTTGACCCAAACCCCTATTTCAAACCCTAAACCCTAAATCTGACCCAGAACCCTAAATTTGACACGAAACCCTCTATTTTAACCCAACACCCTAATTTTAACGCTATTTTGACCCAAAACCCTATTTTAAACTCAAAACCTAATTCAAACCCTAAACCCTAAATTTGACCCATAACCCTAATTTTGACTCGAAACCCTCATTTTATCCAAATGCCTAATTCTAACCCTAAACCCTAATTTTGACCCAGAACCTTAATTTTGACCCGACACCCAAAATTTTAACCCAAAACCCTAATTATAACCCTATTTTTAACTTAAAGCCTTAATTCAAACCCTAATCTCTAATTTTGATCCAAAACCCTAATTTGGACCCAATACCCAAATTTTAACCCCAAACCCTAATTCTAACCTTATTTTTGACCCAAAACCCTATTTTAAACGCAAAACCCTAATTCAAACCCTAAACCCTCATTTTGATCCTAAACGTTAAATTTGACCCAGTACCTTAATTTTTCCCAAAACCCTAATTTTAACCCAAAAACCGTAATTATAACCCTATTTTTGACCCAAAACCCTATTTTAAACTCAAAACCTAATTCAAACCCTAAACCCTAAATTTGACCCATAACCCTAATTTTGATCCGAAACCCTCTTTTTATCCAAAAGCCTAATTCTAACCCAAAACCCTAATTTTAACCCTATTTTGACCCAAAACCCTATTTTAAACGCAAAACCCTAATTCAAATCCTAAACCCTAATTTTGATCCTAAACCTTAAATTTGACCCAATACCCTAATTTTTCCCAAAACCCTAATTTTAACCCTAAACCCTAATTATAACCCTATTTATGACCCAAAACCCTATTTTAAACTCAAAACCTAATTCAAACCCTAAACCATAAATTTGACCCATAACCCTAATTTTGACTCGAAACCCTCATTTTATCCAAAAGCCTAATTATAACCCTAAACCCTAATTTTGACCCAGAACCTTAATTTTAACCCAAAACCCAAAATTTTAACCCAAAACCCTAATTGTAGCCCAAAGCCCTGATTTTGACCGAAAACCCTAATTCCAACCCTATTTTTGACCCAAAACTCTATTTTAAACACAACCCTATTTCAAACCCTAAACCCTAATTTTGACCCTAAACCCTGAATCTGACCCAGAACCCTAATTTTGACCCAAAACCCTAATTTTAAACCAAAACCCTAATTCTAACCTTATTTTTGATCCAAAACCCTATTTTTAACTCAAAACATTAATGCAAACCCTAAACTCTAATTTTGAGCCAAACCCCTAATTTGGACCCAATACCCAAATTTTAACTCAAAACCCTACTTCTAACCCTATTTTTTTACCCAAAACCCTATTTTAAACTCTAAACCTAATTCAAACCCATACCCCCTAATTTGGACCCTAAACCCTAAATTTGACCCAGAACCCTAATTTTGAACTGAAACCCTAAGTTTACCCAAAAGCCTAATTTTGACCCAGAACCCTAATTTTGACCCGAAACCCTAAATTTTAACCCAAAACCCTAATTCTAACCTTATTTTTGACCCAAAACCCTATTTTTTTTAACACAAAGCCCTAATTCAAATCCTAAGTTTGGACGCAAAACCCTAATTCTAACCCTATTTTGACCCAAAACCCTATCTTAAACTCAAAACCCTAATTCAAACCATAAACCCTAATTTTGATCATAAACCTTAAATTTGACCCAGTACCCTAATTTTTCCCAAGACCCTAATTTTAACCCAAAGCCCTAATTCAAACCCAAGATATCACTGATCCGCGGCAGAGAACTCGGGACCCAATTTAACCTTGATTTTGGAATTATTTGACAATTCTTCTGAACCTGAAGTTGTAGGTCCCTTCCTTATCTTTCTAGGGACAGCAAGATCATCAAAATCCGATATCTGTAGCTCTAGTTATGCTCCGTACAAGGCAACAAGGTCAGGAAGAGTGAAAAATCCGAAACCTAAAATTGTTGGTCTCTTCCTTATCTTTCTAAGGACAGCAAGATCACTAAAATCCGAAATCTGTAGCTCTAGTTTTGCTCTATGCAAGGCAACAAGGTCAGGAAGAGTGAAAAATCCGAAACATAACAATGTTTAGCAATTAAGCCCAATTAAGCCCAATAATGTAAAACCAAAAACAATGATTGTAAAAGTTGTCTAATTAGCTTCTCTCTCTAGCTTGTTCAGCTGTAAACTCCTATTGATGCTTTTTAATCCCGACCTAACCCTAGACCAAATTAAGGGCCTCTGAATAAGCTTTCCAACAAGGTATCATATGCCTTAATTGGGCTTAAGATTAGTAAGTTAGGCCCATTTAAGTGAAGGAATATCATGGACTGCGCACTGATCCGCGCCAGAGAACTCGGGTCCTAATTTAGCCTTCATTTTGGAATAATTTGACAATTCTTGTGCACCTGAAATTGTAGCTCCCTTGCTTATCTTTCTAGGGACAGCAAGATCACCAAAATCCGAAATCTGTAGCTCTAGTTATGCTCTGCGCAAGGCAACAAGGTCAGGAAGAATGAAAAATCCGAAAATTAACAATGTTTAGCAAGTAAGCCCAATTAAGCCCAATAATGTAAAACCAAAAACAATGATTGTAAAAGTTGTCTAATTTCCTTCTCTCTCTAGCTTGTGCGGCTGTAAACTGCTATTTATGCTTTTTAATCCCGACCTAAAACTAGGCCAAATTAAGGGCCTTTGAATAAGCTTTCCAACAAGGTATCATATGCCTTAATTGGGCTTAAGATTAGTAAGCTAGGCCCATTTAAGTGAAGGAACATCATGGACTGCGCACTGATCGGCGCCAGACAACTCGGGACCCAATTTAGCCTTGATTTTTGTCTAATTTGACAATTCTTGTGAAACCTGACATTGTAGGTCTCTTCCTTATCTTTCTAGGGACATCAAGATCACCAAAATCCGATATCTGTAGCTCTAGTTATACTCTGCGCATGGCTACAAGGTCGGGATGAGTGAAAAATCCGAAAATTAACAATGTTCAGCAATTAAGCCCAATTAAGCCCAATAATGTAAAACCAAGAACAATGATTGTAAAAGTTGTCTAATTTTATTCTCTCTCGAGCTTGTGCGGCTGTAAACTGCTTTTTATGCTTTTTAATCCCGACCTAACCCTAGACCAAATTAAGGGCCTCTGAATAAGCATTCCAACAAGGTATCATATGCCTTAATTGGGCTTAAGATTATTAAGTTAGGCCTATTTAAGTGAAGGAATATCATGGACTGCGCACAGATCCGCACCAGAGTACTCGGGACCCAATTTAGCCTTGATTTTGGTTTAATTTGACAATTATTGTGAAACCTGAAATTGTTGGTCTCTTCCTTATCTTTCTAGGGACAGCAAGATCACCAAAATCCGAAATCTGTAGCTCCAGTTATGCTCTGCGCAAGGCAACAAGGTCAGGAAGAGTGAAAAATCCGAAACATAACAATGTTTAGTAATTAAGCCCAATTAAGCCCAATAATGTAAAACCAAAAACAATGATTGTAAAAGTTGTCTGATTCCCTTCTCTCTCTAGCTTGTGCGGCTGTAAACTGCTATTTATACTTTTTAATCCCGACCAAATCCTAGACCAAATTAAGGGCCTCTCAATAAGATTTCCAACAAGGTATCATATGCCTTAATTGGGCTTAAGATTAGTAAGTTAGGCCCATTTAAGTGAAGGAATATCATGGACTGCGCACTGATCCGCGCCAGAGAACTCGGGACCCAATTTAGCCTTGATTTTGGAATAATTTGACAATTTTTGTGAACCTGAAATTGTAGGTCCCTTCCTTATCTTTCTAGGGACAGCAAAATCATCAAAATCCTATATCTGTAGCTCTAGTTATGCTCTGCACAGGGCAACATGGTCAAGAAGAGTGAAAAATCCGAAAATTAACAATGTTTAGCAATTATGCCTAATTAAGCCCAATAATGTAAAACCAAAAACAATGATTGTAAAAGTTGCCAAATTTCCTTCTCTCACTAGCTTGTGCGGCAGTAAACTGCTATTTATACTTTTTAATCCCGACCTAACCCTAGACCAAATTAAGGGCCTCTGAATAAACTTTCCAACAAGGTATCATATGCCTTAATTGGGCATAAGATTAGTAAGTTAGGCCCATTTAAGTGAAGGAACATCATGGACTGCGTATTGATCCGCGCCAGAGAACTCGGGACCCAATTTAGCCTTGATTTTTGAATAATTTGACAATTCTTGTAAACCTGAAATGGTAGGTCCCTTCCTTATCTTTCTAGGGACAGCAAGATCATCAAAATCCGATATCTGTAGCTCTAGTTATGCTCTGCTCAAGGCAACAAGGTCAGGAAGAGTGAAAAATCCGAAAATTAACAATGTTTAGCAATTATGCCCAATAATGTAAAAGCAAAAACAATGATTGTAAAAGTTGTCTAATTTCCTTCTCTCTCTAGCATGTGCGGCTGAAAACTGCTACTCTTGGTTATTAATCCTGACCTAACCCTAGACCAAATTAAGGGCCTCTGAATAAGCTTTCCAACAAGGTATCATATGCCTTAATTGGGCTTAAGATTAGTAAGTTAGGCCCATTTAAGTGAACGAATATCATGGACTGCGCACTGATCGGTGCTAGGGAACTCGGGATCCAATTTAGCCTTGATTTTGGCCTAATTTGATAATTCTTGGGAAATATGAAATTGTGGGTCTCTTCCTTATCTTTCTAGGGACAGCAAAATCACCAAAATCCGAAATCTGTAGCTCTGGTTATGCTATGTGCAAGGCAACAAGGTTAGGAAGATTGAAAAATCCGAAAATTAACAATGTTTAGCAATTATGCCCAATAATGTAAAACCAAAAACAATGATTGTAAAAGTTGCCTAATTTCCGTCTCTCTCTGGCTTGTGCGGCTATAAACTGCTATTTTTGTTTATTAATCCCGACCTAACCCTAGACCAAATTAAGGGCCTCTGAGTAAGCTTTCCAACAAGGTATCATATGGCTTAATTGGGCTTAAGATTAGTAAGTTAGCCCCATTTAAGTGAAGGAACATCATGGACTGCGCACTGATCCGTGCTAGAGAACTCCGGATCCAATTTAGCCTTGATTTTGGCCTAATTTGATAATTCTTCGGAAATATGAAATCGTGGGTCTCTTCCTTATCTTTCTAGGGACAGCAAGATCACCAAAATCCGATATCTGTAGCTCTAGTTATACTCTGCGCATGGCAACAAGGTCGGGATGAGTGAAAAATCCGAAAATTAACAATGTTTAGCAATTAAGCCCAATAATGTAAAACCAAAAACAATGATTGTAAAAGTTGTCTAATTTCCTTCTCTCTCTAGCTTGTGCGGCTGTAAACTGCAATTTATGCTTTTTAATCCTGACCTAACCCTAGAACAAATTAAGGGCCTCCGAATAAGCTTTCCAACAAGGTATCATATGCCTTAATTGGGCTTAAGATTAGTAAGTTAGGCGCATTTTGATCCTTTTTTAGCCTTGATTTTTTCCTTAAGTGAAGGAACATCATGGACTACGCACTGATCGGCGCCAGAGTACCCGGGACCCAATTTAGCCTTGATTTTGGCCTAAATTGACAATTCTTGTGTCACCTGAAATTGTAGGTCTCTTCCTTATCTTTCTAGGGACAGCAAGATCATCAAAATCCTATATCTGTAGCTCTAGTTATGCTCTGAACAAGGCAACAAGGTCAGGAAGAGTGAAAAATCCGAAAATTAACAATGTTTAGCAATTATGCCCAATAATGTAAAAGCAAAAACAATGATTGTAAAAGTAGTCTAATTTTCGTCTCTCTCTGGCTTGTGCGGCTGTAAACTGGTATTTTTGCTTATTAATCCTGACCTAACCGTAGATCAAATTAAGGGCCTCTGAATAAGCTTTCCAACAAGGTATCATATGCCTTAATTGGGCTTAAGATTAGTAAGTTAGGCCCATTTAAGTGAAGGAATATCATGGACTACGCACTGATCCGTGCCAGAGAACTCGGGACCCAATTTAGCCTTGATTTTGGAATAATTTGACAATTCTTGTGAAACCTGACATTGTAGGTCTCTTCCTTATCTTTCTAGGGACAGCATAATCACCAAAATCCGAAATCTGTAGCTCTAGTTATGCTCTGCGCAAGGCAACATGGTCAGGAAGAGTGAAAAATCCGAAAACAAGTACATTTGGGCTCCATTAGGACCAAAGAAGTACAAATTGGCCCAGTTAGGTCATATATGACCTAAAAAGTCCATTTTCTTATTAATCCTGACCTAACCCTAGAACAAATTAAGGGCCTCTGAATAAGCTTTCCAACAAGGTATCATATGCCTTAATTGGGCTTAAGATTAGTAAGTTAGGCGCATTTTGATCCTTATTTAGCCTTGATTTTTTCCTTAAGTGAAAGAACATCATGGACTACGCACTGATCGGCGCCAGAGTACCCGGGACCCAATTTAGCCTTGATTTTGGCCTAAATTGACAATTCTTGTGTCACCTGAAATTGTAGGTCTCTTCCTTATCTTTCTAGGGACAGCAAGATCATCAAAATCCTATATCTGTAGCTCTAGTTATGCTCTGAACAAGGCAACAAGGTCAGGAAGAGTGAAAAATCCGAAAATTAACAATGTTTAGCAATTATGCCCAATAATGTAAAAGCAAAAACAATGATTGTAAAAGTAGTCTAATTTCCGTCTTTCTCTGGCTTGTGCGGCTGTAAACTGGTATTTTTGTTTATTAATCCTGACCTAACCGTAGACCAAATTAAGGGCCTCTGAATAAGCTTTCCAACAAGGTATCATATGCCTTAATTGGGCTTAAGATTCGTAAGTTAGGCCCATTTAAGTGAACGAATATCATGGACTGCGCACTGATCCTCGCCAGAGAACTCGGGACCCAATTTAGCCTTGATTTTGGAATAATTTGACAATTCTTGTGAACTTGAAATTGTAGGTCCCTTCCATATCTTTCTAGGGACAGCAAGATCATCAAAATCCTATATCTGTAGCTCTAGTTATGCTCTGAACAAGGCAACAAGGTCAGGAAGAGTGAAAAATCCGAAAATTAACAATGTTTAGCAATTATGCCCAATTAAGCCCAATAATGTAAAACCAAAAACAATGATTGTAAAAGTTGTCTAATTTCCTTCTCTCTCTAGCTTGTGCGGCTGTAAACTGCTATTTATGCTTTTTAATCCCGACCTAACCCTAGACCAAATTAAGGGCCTATGAATAAGCTTTCCAACAAGGTATCATATGCCTTAATTGGGCTTAAGATTAGTAAGTTAGGCCCATTTAAGTGAAGGAATATCATGGACTGCGCACTGATCCGCGCCAGAGAACTCGGGGCCCAACTTAGCCTTGATTTTGAAATAATTTGACAATTCTAGTGAACCTGAAATTGTAGGTCCCCTCCTTATATTTCTAGGGACAGCAAGATCATCAAAATCCGATATCTGTAGCTCCAGTTATGCTCTGCACAAGCCAACAAGGTCAGGAAGAGTGAAAAATCCGGAAATTAACAATGTTTAGCAATTACGCCCAATAATGTAAAAGCAAAAACAATGATTGTAAAAGTTGTCTAATTTCCCTCTCTCTTAGGCTTGTGCGGCTGTAAAATGCTATTTTTGCTTATTAATTCTGACCTAACCCTAGACCAAATTAATGGCCTCTGAATAAGCTTTCCAACAAGGTATCATATGCCTTAATTGGGCATAAGATGAGTAAGTTAGGCCCATTTAAGGGAAGGAACATCATGGACTGCGCACTGATCCGCGCCAGAACACTCGGGACCCAATTTAGCCTTTATTTGGGAATAATTTGACAATTCTTGTGAACATGAAATTGTAGGTCCTTTCCTTATCTTTCTAGGGACAGCAAGATTATCAAAATCCGATATCTGTAGCTCTAGTTATGCTCTGCACAAGGCAACAAGGTCAGGAAGAGTGAAAAATCCGAAAATTAACAATGTTTAGCAACTATGCCCAATTAAGCCCAATAATGTAAAAGCAAAAACAATGATTGTAAAAGTTGTCTAATTTCCTTCTCTCTCTAGCATGTGCTGCTGTAAACTGCTACTCTTGGTTATTAATCATGACCTAACCCTAGACCAAATAAAGGGCCTCTGAATAAGCTTTCCAACAAGGTATCATATGCCTTAATTGGGCTTAAGATTAGTAGGTTAGCCCCATTTAAGTGAAGGAACATCATGGACTGCGCACTGATCCGTGCTAGGGAACTCGGGATCCAATTTAGCCTTGATTTTGTCCTAATTTGATAATTCTTTGGAAATATGAAATTGTGGGTCTCTTCCTTATCTTTCTGGGGACAGCAAGATCACCAAAATCCGAAATCTGTAGCCCTAGTTATGCTCTATGCAAGGCAACAAGGTTAGGAAGAGTGAAAAATCCGAAAATTAACAATGTTTAGCAATTATGCCCAATAATGTAAAACCAAAAACAATGATTGTAAAAGTTGTCTAATTTCCGTCTCTCTCTGGCTTGTGCGGCTGTAAACTGCTATTTTTGTTTATTAATCCCGACCTAACCCTAGACCAAATTAAGGGCCTCTGAGTAAGCTTTCCAACAAGGTATCATATGGCATAATTGGGCTTAAGATTAGTAAGTTAGCCCCATTTAAGTGAAGGAACATCATGGACTGCGCACTGATCCGTGCTAGAGAACTCCGGATCCAATTTAGCCTTGATTTTGGCCTAATTTGATAATTCTTCGGAAATATGAAATCGTGGGTCTCTTCCTTATCTTTCTAGGGACAGCAAGATCCCCAAAATCCGATATTTGTAGCTCTAGTTATACTCTGCGCATGGCAACAAGGTCGGGATGAGTGAAAACTCCAAAAATTAACAATGTTTAGCAATTAAGCCCAATTAAGCCCAATAAAGTAAAACCAAAAACAATGATTGTAAAAGTTGTCTAATTTCCTTTTCTCTCTAGCTTGTGCGGCTGTAAACTGCAATTTATGCTTTTTAATCCTGACCTAACCCTAGACCTAATTAAGGGCCTCTGAATAAGCTTTCCAACAAGGTATCATATGCCTTAATTGGGCTTAAGATTATTAAGTTAGGTCCATTTAAGTGAAGGAATATCATGGACTGCGCACTGATCCGTGCCAGAGAACTCGGGACCCAATTTAGCCTTGATTTTTGAATAATTTGACAATTCTTGTGAAACCTGACATTGTAGGTCTCTTCCTTATCTTTCTAGGGACAGCATAATCACCAAAATCCGAAATCTGTAGCTCTAGTTATGCTCTGCGCAAGGCAACAAGGTCAGGAATAGTGAAAAATCCGAAAACTAGTGCATTTGGGCTCCAATAGGACCAAAGAAGTACAAATTGGCCCAGTTAGGTCTTATTTGACCTAAAAAGTCCATTTTCTTATTAATCCTGACCTAACCCTAGAACAAATTAAGGGCCTCTGAATAAGCTTTCCAACAAGGTATCATATGCCTTAATTGGGCTTAAGATTAGTAAGTTAGGCGCATTTTGATCCTTATTTAGCCTTGATTTTTTCCTTAAGTGAAGGAACATCATGGACTACGCACTGATCCGCGCCAGAGTACCGAGGACCCACTTTAGCCTTGATTTTGGCCTAAATTGACAATTCTTGTGTCACCTGAAATTGTAGGTCTCTTCCTTATCTTTCTAGGGACAGCAAGATCATCAAAATCCTATATCTGTAGCTCTAGTTATGCTCTGAACAAGGCAACAAGGTCAGGAAGAGTGAAAAATCCAAAAATTAACAATGTTTAGCAATTATGCCCAATTAAGCCCAATAATGTAAAACCAAAAACAATGATTGTAAAAGTTGTCTAATTTCCTTCTCTCTCTAGCTTGTGCGGCTGTAAACTGCTATTTATGCGTTTTAATCCCGACCTAACCCTAGACAAAATTAAGGGCCTATGAATAAGCTTTCCAAGAAGGTATCATATGCCTTAATTGGGCTTAAGATTAGTAAGTTAGGCCCATTTAAGTGAAGGAATATCATGGACTGCGCACTGATCCCCGACAGAGAACTCGGGACCCAACTTAGCCTTGATTTTGAAATAATTTGACAATTCTTGTGAACTTGAAATTCTAGGTCCCTTCCTTATCTTTCTAGGGACAACAAGATCATCAAAATCCGATATCTGTAGCTCTAGTTATGCTCTGCACAAGGCAACAAGGTCAGGAAGAGTGAAAAATCCGAAAATTAACAATGTTTAGCAATTATGCCCAATAATGTAAAAGCAAAAACAATGATTGTAAAAGTTGTCTAATTTCCGTCTCTCTCAGGCTTGTGCGGCTGTAAAATGCTATTTTTGCTTATTAATTCTGACCTAACCCTAGACCAAATTAATGGCCTCTGAATAAGCTTTCCAACAAGGTATCATATGCCTTAATTGGGCATAAGATGAGTAAGTTAGGCCCATTTAAGTGAAGGAACATCATGGATTGCGCACTGATCCGCACCAGAGTACTCGGGACCCAATTTTGCCTTTATTTGGGAATAATTTGACAATTCTTGTGAACCTGAAATTGTAGGTCCGTTCCTTATCTTTCTAGGGACAGCAAGATTGTCAAAATCCGATATCTGTAGCTCTAGTTATGCTCTGCACAAGGCAACAAGGTCAGGAAGAGTGAAAAATCCGAAAATTAACAATGTTTAGCAACTATGCCCAATTAAGCCCAATAATGTAAAAGCAAAAACAATGATTGTAAAAGTTGTCTAATTTCCTTCTCTCTCTAGCATGTGCGGCTGTAAACTGCTACTCTTGGTTATTAATCATGACCTAACCGTAGACCAAATTAAGGGCCTCTGAATAAGCTTTCCAACAAGGTAACATATGCCTTAATTGGGCTTAAGATTAGGAAGTTAGGCGCATTTTAATCCTTATTTAGCCTTGATTTTTTCCTTAAGTGAAGGAACATCATGGACTACGCACTGATCCGTGCCAGAGTACCCGGGACCCAATTTAGCCTTGATTTTTGCCTAAATTGACAATTCTTGTGTCACCTGAAATTGTAGGTCTCTTCCTTATCTTTCTAGGGACAACAAAATCATTAAAATCCTATATCTGTAGCTCTAGTTATGCTCTGAACAAGGCAACAAGGTCAGGAAGAGTGAAAAATCCGAAAATTAACAATGTTTAGCAATTAAGCCCAATAATGTAAAACCAAAAACAATGTTTGTAAAAGTTGTCTAATTTCCTTCTCTCTCTAGCTTGTGCGGCTGTAAACTGCTATTTATGCTTTTTAACCCCGACCTAACCCTAGACCAAATTAAGGGCCTATGAATAAGCTTTCCAACAAGGTATCATATGCCATAATTGGGCTTAATATTAGTAAGTTAGGCCCATTTAAGTGAAGGAATATCATGGACTGCGCACTGATCCGCGCCAGAGAATTCGGGACCCAACTTAGCCTTGATTTTGAAATAATTTGACAATTCTTGTGAACCTGAAATTGTAGGTCCCCTCCTTATCTTTCTAGGGACAGCAAGATCATCAAAATCCGATATCTGTAGCTCCAGTTATGCTCTGCACAAGGCAACAAGGTCAGGAAGAGTGAAAAATCCGAAAATTAACAATGTTTAGCAATTATGCCCAATAATGTAAAAGCAAAAACAATGATTGTAAAAGTTGTCTAATTTCCGTCTCTCTCAGGCTTGTGCGGCTGTAAAATGCTATTTTTGCTTATTAATTCTGACCTAACCCTAGACCAAATTAATGGCCTCTGAATAAGCTTTCCAACAAGGTATCATATGCCTTAATTGGGCTTAAGATTAGTAAGTTAGCCCCATTTAAGTGAAGGAACATCATGGACTGCGCACTGATCCGTGCTAGAGAACTCGGGATCCAATTTAGCCTTGATTTTGACCTAATTTGATAATTCTTTGGAAATATGAAATTGTGGATCTCTTCCTTATCTTTCTAGGGACCGCAAGATCATCAAAATCCGATATCTATAGCTCTAGTTATACTCTGCGCATGGAAACAAGGTCGGGATGAGTGCAAAATCCGAATATTAACAATGTTTAGCAATTAAGCCAAATAATGTAAAACCAAAAACAATGATTGTAAAAGTTGTCTAATTTCCTTCTCTCTCTAGCTTGTGTGGCTTTAAACTGCTATTTATGCTTTTAATCCCGACCTAACCCTAGACCAAATTAAGGGCCTCTGAATAAACTTTCCAACAAGGTATCATATGCCTTAATTGGGCTTAAGATGAGTAAGTTAGGACCATTTAAGTGAAGGAACATCATGGACTTGAACCGATCCCATCCGCAGAGAACTCGGGACCCAATTTAGCCTTGATTTTGGTCTAATTTGACAATTCTTGTGAAACCTGACATTGTAGGTCTCTTCCTTATCTTTCTAGGGACAGCAAGATCACCAAAATCCGATATCTGTAGCTCTAGTTATACTCTGCGCATGGCAACAAGGTCGGGATGAGTGAAAAATCCGAAAATTAACAATGTTTAGCTATTAAGCCCAAATAAGCCCAATAATGTAAAACCAAAAACAATGATTATTAAAATTGTCTAATTTCCTTCTCTCTCTAGCTTGGGCGGCTGTAAACTGCTATTTATGCTTATTAATCCCGACCTAACCCTAGACCAAATTAAGGGCCTCTGAATAAGCTTTCCAACAAGGTATCATAAGCCTTAATTGGGCTTAAGTTTAGTAAGTTAGTCCCATTTAAGTGAAGGAATATCATGGACTGCGCACTGATCCGCGCCAGAGAACTCGGGACCCAATTTAGCCTTGATTTTGGAATAATTTGACAATTCTTGTGAACATGAAATTGTAGGTCCCTTCCTTATCTTTCTAGTGACATCAAGATCATCAAAATCCGATATATGTAGCTCTAGTTATGCTCTGGACAAGGCAACAAGGTCAGGAAGAGTTAAAAATCCTAAAATTAACAATGTGTTCTCAATTATGCCCAATAATGTAAAAGCAAAAACAATGATTGTAAAAGTTGTCTAATTTCCGTCTCTCTCAGGCTTGTGCGGCTGTAAAATGCTATTTTTGCTTATTAATTCTGACCTAACCCTAGACCATATTAATGGCCTCTGAATAAGCTTTCCAACAAGGTATCATATGCCTTAATTGGGCATAATATGAGTAAGTTAGGCCCATTTAAGGGAAGGAACATCATGGACTGCGCACTGATCCGTGCCAGAGTACTCGAGACCCAATTTAGACTTTATTTGGGAATAATTTGACAATTCTTGTGAACCTGAAATTGTAGGTCCCTTCCTTATCTTTCTAGGGACAGCAAGATTATCAAAATCCGATATCTGTAGCTCTAGTTATGCTCCGCACAAGGCAACAAGGTCAGGAAGAGTGAAAAATCCGAAAATTAACAATGTTTAGCAACTATGCCCAATTAAGCCCAATAATGTAAAAGTAAAAACAATGATTGTAAAAGTTGTCTAATTTCCTTCTCTCTCTAGCATGTGCGGCTGTAAACTACTACTCTTGGTTATTAATCCTGACCTAACCCTACACCAAATTAAGGGCCTCTGAATAAGCTTTCCAACAAGGTATCATATGCCTTAATTGGGCTTAAGATTAGTAAGTTAGCCTTATTTAAGTGAAGGAACATCATGGACTGCGCACTGATCCGTGCTAGGGAACTCGGGATCCAATTTAGCCTTATTTTGGCCTAATTTGATAATTCTTTGGAAATATGAAATTGTGGGTCTCTTCCTTATCTTTCTAGGGACATCAAGATGACCAAAATCCGAAATCTGTAGCTCTAGTTATGCTCTGTGCAAGGCAACAAGGTTAGGAAGAGTGAAAAATCCGAAAATTAACAACGTTTAGCAATTATGCCCAATAATGTAAAACCAAAAACAATGATTGTAAAAGTTGTCTAATTTCCGTCTCTCTCTGGCTTGTGCGGCTGTAAACTGCTATTTTTATTTATTAATCCCGAGCTAACCCTAGACTAAATTAAGGGCCTCTGAGTAAGCTTTCCAACAAGGTATCATATGGCTTAATTGGGCTTAAGATTAGTAAGTTAGCCCCATTTAAGTGAAGGAACATCATGGACTGCGCACTGATCCGTGCTAGAGAACTCCGGATCCAATTTAGCCTTGATTTTGGCCAAATTTGATAATTCTTCGGAAATATGAAATCGTGGGTCTCTTCCTTATCTTTCTAGGGATAGCAAGATCACCAAAATCCGATATTTGTAGCTCTAGTTATACTCTGCGCATGGCAACAAGGTCGGGATGAGTGAAAAATCTGAAAATTAACAATGTTTAGCAATTAAGCCCAATTAAGCCCAATAATGTAAAACCAAAAACAACGATTGTAAAAGTTGTCTAATTTCCTTCTCTCTCTAGCTTGTGCGGCTGTAAACTGCTATTTATGCTTTTTAATCCTGACCTAACCCTAGACCTAATTAAGGGCCTCTGAATAAGCTTTCCAACAAGGTATCATATGCCTTAATTGGGCTTAAGATTAGTAAGTTAGGCCCATTTAATTGAAGGAATATCATAGACTGCGTACTCATCCGCGCCAGAGAACTCGGGACCCAATTTAACCTTGATTTTGGAATAATTTGACAATTCTTGTGAAACCTGACATTGTAGGTCTCTTCCTTATCTTTCTAGGGACAACATAATCACCAAAATCCGAAATCTGTAGCTCTAGTTATGCTCTGCGCAAGGCAACAAGGTCAGGAAGAGTGAAAAATCCGAAAACAAGTGCATTTGGGCTCCATTAGGACC
>JAUPTC010000538.1:0-45167 GCA_030762895.1 Sophora flavescens
AATTTGTGTTCTTGAAAAAAAAAAGAAAGAAAAATATTTCCCTTGCTTCCTTTTTCTTATTTCCCAGCTTTTCTAGCCTTTTTTTTGTTTTCCGCTTTATTTTTTGATAGTTTTTGATTTTTGTTGCAGATTTCTTGGATTTTGTGTGGATTGACTGTTTGACTCATAAAGGCCTAAAAGAAAAAATTTAGTGAAAAAGGCAAGAGAAAATTACATCTTGTGTGGAAAAACCAATTGAGTAGAAATATACATTGTACACACTTGGTGAGTGGATAGGTTTACTTACATATATTTTGTTATTTTCTAACTTGTATTCTTTGCTATGTTGCGATTAATTTGACTATGTGCGAGAACATAGGAAAGAGGTTGAAGAATGAATCAAACAAATGCATGAGGGAGGCGTGACAAGAAGATGAACGAAAAAAAGAGGTTGAGAAAGAGGAAAGAATGAAAAGCAAATAGAAAGTTTTAGAAGACCATGTGAAAGTTGGTGGAAGACTCTGACAAGAAGAGAATGAGAAGAAGAGAAAGCAAAACCAGAATGAGGCAAAAGCAAAGAGAGTGAAAGGAAAAGTGATGATCAAGGAAAAGGAAAGAGAAAGTGATAACAAGGTGATGATAAAGAGAAAAATGGTGTGGCAGAGTAGAGAAAAAATAGTGCGGAAATAATTGAGAAAAAGAGAGTTATTTGGCAGCAAAAGTGAAGAGAAGAGGGTTTTTATTTCCAAGGCAGCCCCGATGCATATTTTATTGCAAAATTTTCATTTGGTTGCTAACACTTCTAATGAAATCTCTTTTGCCTAGTGATGTTTATAACTCTTTTACAAAAGGGTGAAATCTCATCCAAAAGGAAGTACCCCATGGTTTGGAGACGTGCATGGATTCCAAATGCTCGACCAATCTTCGGCTCTTGCTTTACCTCACAGTAAAATATATTTTGAACTTAAGTCTGAAGCACCTAATGTGATTGTGAGGAATACTTTAGATGGACCACAATATCTAATTTTGGTGATGGAGGTGGTTTCAATTCAAGTCAAATTCACTCAAAGAAAGGAGGGGATGAATGAGCGAGGGGCAAGTCAACTTGTCATTAAGAATGATATGAGCTGATAAGGAGCATGGACCAAGAACCTTAAAGGTGGGTCTAAGACAAGAGCAAGTGCCAAAGAAAGCCCAAGAAGTTCTAAACCAAATTTTGTCAGCCTTGATGGAAACAAGCCCAAGTTCAAGTCTTGATGGAGTGGAGGACAAAATGGTTGCTATCTCATCCAGAGACCCGTGATGAGCGGGCGTCCACTTCACATATTGTCATTTTCTAGTTTATTTCTATTCTACAAATAAAGTGCAATAAACTTAGGTTTTATGAAGAATTTCGAATTTGGGTGCATAGTGGGAGGAATCTTGTTGGTTTGCATACCAATGTTAACTCCTTTAAGTTTTAGGCTTTTTATGTTTTGTTAGTATGTGGGAGTTACACTTTTAATTTGAGAAATAAAGCGTAGCTGCTACATAATGATAGAAGGTAATAAGTCACTATTAAGTGGTTGAGTTAAGTGTGAATTTAGTAGAGTCATGAATAGGCTAGTTATGTGGGGGTTATGGAATCATTGGGAAGACAAAGGGTGAAGCCAAATGTTGGCAGCCACACCCCTATATATGGCACATGCCTAACACATGAAATAGTAACTTGGATGTTGGTGGATTGAAATCCATTTGTGAGAAGGTATCTCTCTTTGGTTCTTGGTTGGGCCAACTATTATTCTTATCAAGAATCCAGATTCTTGTGGCGAACCCTCTTGCCTTATCAAAACTCTTGTTTGTGGCGTATCATCATCTTCTTACTCATGCATTTTATTTATTTCTTCACTTTAATCTTATTACAAAGTGTTACACGAATTTGTGTCTAAAAGTTCAACCAAAAAGATCATCAAGGCAAAGATAGGAACATCACCTTGATTTTCTTTTTATAAAGACTCACCAATTTTGTTTTCAACCTTTGTTTCACTCTTTTTTGTTGCTCTTTCTTTTTGTTGTATGGCCTTCACTATTCTTTTCTTAGTGACCTATTGGAGGAAATATTAGACAAAGTAGAAGAATCTGACATTTGATTCCATAAACTAATCTAGAAGAAGATATTAGAGTAAAAGATATTACATGACTTAAGTGAATTTGAAAGATGTATTCTCGCTTTGGGAAGGACATTCTCTTGTTATCTTCATCTCATATCTTCCTCTTGCAATTCAACTCCAATTGATTGTTGGCATTCTTCCTTTGGAATCACATCTTCAATTTCATTGATTGTCTTGCAAGCTTCCTTTGGAACCACATCTTTAATTTCATTGAATGTCTTACAAACTTCCTTTGGAGGAAAACCCTTCTTCTCAAGCGTCTTAGATATCTTTGCATTTCAAAGGATAGTGTTGCTCTGATACGAATGATAGGAGATCACTTAGGACCGTCTTGAAAGCGAGCCAAAGGACCTGAGGAACCCATTGACATGACTGCGGTGGGACCCAGAGTTATCAAAGATGCGTGACCCCTATGCGACCTGCGGTAGAACCAACACTATAAAGTTCTTAACCCAAGAACAAAAGGGAAAAGCTCTCACAATAGAGAAACTCTCAAATTTCATTAATCATCCAAATCTGAATTGTGTGAGTACAAGGTTCCATATTTATAGCCTAACTGGAACACACGAGAATTAAGTTCCCCACTACCATGCATTTAGCACATACATTGACAAATGCATGTACACTACCTAGAAAGTAAGCATAATCAAGAATTCATTCCCAGCAGCTATTATTATGACTTATGGAGCTATAGGGGAAGCATTTATTGGACTTAGGGGAAAACTAAAAGTCACCAGAAAATTGTGCCTAAAATAACTAGGAAAATTATAAATAAAAATGGTAAAAATTGGTCTTTAGTATTATCTAATCAGTCATTGATAAAGTCCACTAATCAGCCCTTAGATAACTTCTTGCCTTTTAGATTGGGCCTTCTGAGAGCAGCCTTGAAGTTGGACTGAAATCCAACCTCGTCAAGTTTCAGACAGTGACCCAATTTGGAGGCTGACCTCTGTGCGTGCTGGTCTTCCTTCTCTTTGATCATTATGATTAGGCCTTGTAAAGCTTGCTTCATCCTGTAGTCATAGGACCTCAATTCCATGCAAAGGATCTTTAGATGGGCTGGCTGCATCTACATTATTACCATGATAACTGAAGTGGATTAAGCACACAAAGGAAATAAAAAAGTAACTTAGTGCCTTGGTCCCCGAATAAATCAATTGGACTCTTACCTTTTATTGAGTAAAAATAAAAATAACTTCGTTGTAAATTAGACACCATTCTTGGTTTATGCATTCCCTCTTTCTTGAAGAGAATTGGAGCCTCAATTTGTACCTTTGGGAATCGTGTTCCATCCTCAGGGTTCAAACACAACTCTTTTGAATCTATGGGAGCTCTCTCTTGGAATTACTTCTTCAACTTCCTTCAAATATAATCATCACCTCTGAGCCAAGATAGGAACATCACTTTGATTTCTTTTATAAAGAGACTCTCAGTGCTGTTTTTCAACCTTTGTTTCCTCTTTTGTTGCTTTCTTTTACTTTTTGTTGTATGGCCTTCACTATTCTTTTCTTCCGTGACCTATTGGAAAATATTAGACAAAGTAGAGAAGAATTCTGACATTTGATTCCATAAACTAATCTAGAAGATATTAGAGTAAAAAGATGGCCATGACTTTGCCAAGTGAATTTGAAGATATTCTCAGCTTTGGGGAAGGACATTCTCTTATTTGTCTTCATCTCCTTATCTTCCTCTTTTAATTCAACTCCAATTGATTGTTGGCAATTTCTTCCCTTTGGAATCACATCTTCAATTTCATTGATTGTCTTGCAAGCTTCCTTTGGAACCAGATCTTTAATTTCATTAGATGTCTTGCAAGCTTCTTTCGGAGGAAGACCCTTCTTCTCAGCGTCTTAGATATCTTTGCATTTCAAAGGATAGTGTTGCCATGATAGGTGGTGGGAAGAAGAATTTTTTTTTGGAATACAATGGATAGATAACACCTGATTTCAATAGTGAAACTCGATGCAAATGATAGGAAGGAGATCACTTAGGACCCGTCTTGAAAAGAGGCAAAGGACACAAGGAACTTGAGCCAAACCGCATTTTTGCCGGTAGAACCAGGAGTTATCAAAGATGCGTGACCCTAACCGCGACCTGCGGTGGGAACCAACACTATGAAGTTCTTGAGGCAGGAAAAGCTCTTACAATAGAAACTCTCAAATTTCATTAATCATCCAAATCTGAATTGGGTAGTACAAGAGTTCCATATTTATAGCCTAAATAGGAAACACGAGAATTAAAAATTCCCACTACCATGCATTTACCATACATTTGACAAATTAAATAGCACTACTAGAAAGTAAGCATAATCAAGGAATTAAATTCCCAGCAGCTATTATTATGACTTATGGAACTGGGAAGCATTTATTGGACTTGAGGAAACTAAAGTCACCAGAAAATTGTGCCTAAATAACTACGAAAATTATAAATAAAAATGGTAAAAATTGAATCTTTAATTATTATCTAATCAGTCCATTGATAAAGTCCACTAATCAGCCCTTGAATGCTTCTTGCCTTTTGAATTGGGCCTTCAAAACAGCCTTCCAGTTGGACTGAAATCAACCTCATCAAGTTAGACAAGTGACCCACAATTTGGAGCAGCCTCTAATACGTGCTGGTCTTCCTTCTCTTTGATCATTATGATTAGGCCTTGTAGCTTGCTTCATCCTCGTAGTCATAGGACCTCCAATTCCATGCAAGGATCTTTAGATGGGCTGGCTGCATCTCTATTATACACAGCTACTTGAAGTGGATTAAACACACCAAAAGAAATAAAAAATAACTTAGTGCCAACGGTCCCAAATAAATCAATTGGACTCTTGCACTTTTTATTCAATTAAATAAAATAACTTCGTTGTAAAATTAGACACCATTCTTGGTTTCTATCATTCCCTCCCCTCTTGAGAGAATCCAGGTACCGAATTTATTACCTTTGGAATCGTGTTCATCCTCCGGGTTCAAACATGACTCTTTGAATCTATGGGCACCCCTCTTGGAATTACTAACCATTTCCTCAAAAATAGAATCATCACCTCTAGGCAAGATAGGAACATCACCAGATTTCTTTATAAAGAGACTCTCAATTTTGTTTTTCCAACCTTTTTTTCACTCTTTTTGTTGCTCTTCACTTTTTTGTTATGGTGATATGAGCCATGGGGGACAAGTCCAATTTCAACAAGAATGATATGAGTCAATGAAGACCTGGATCGAGAATCAAATCAAGGACTTGGTGGGCCCCATGACAAAGAGTTAGATGCAAAGAAAGCCCTCTGACTTTTAATTACATGGTGCTATTTGATAGAAGCAAGCCCAAGAATGAGGCCAAGTGGAATGGAGCCCAAATTGACAACTTATCTCATTCAACTAGAAGACCCATGAACACCTAAGTAGTTATGAGCAGATTTTACTTGTTTTGTTTTTAATTCAATAAGTGTAATGGGTTATTTAGTGGATCCAAGTTTTGTTATAGTTACGTTAGGTCAAACGGTTTAATCTCATGTTGGCACGAAATTACATAGGTTAGTAGGAAGAATCTTTGGTTTGTGCCAGTAGCTCTATAAGTTTTAGTTTGTTTATTGTTTGTTAATTATGTGGGGTTACACTTTTTTAGTTTTGAGAAGTAAGTGTAGCAGCCCATAATGATGGTTATGAGAGAATAATAAACTCACCATTAGAGGCTGAGTTAGGAGGGAATTAGTGGTCTTTTAGTGGCATGATTAGGCTAATTATTGTGGGGGTTATGGTCTCTTTGGAAGCAAAAAGTTGGTAGCTAATACTCTATTTATACCTCCATTTTCATGTTGAATAGTAACTTGGATGTTGAATTTAGTTGAAATCCATTTGTGAGGATTGCTCTCTTTGGTTCTTGGTTGAGCCATCTTGTTCTTATCAAATCCCACGATTCTTGTGAACTTCACGGCTTATCAAACTCCTAGTTTGTGCCCATTACCATCTCTAATCTTCACCATTTTCATATTTTCTTCTTCTTATTTTGGTTTCAAAATTGTTCTTGTAGTGAACCTCACTTGGCTTATCAAACTCTCTAGTTTGTGGCGCCATCATCATCTCTAATCTTCCCATTTCCATATTTTCTTCCTTTATGATACAACTCAATTCTAGCTTGGATTTGTAATTGGTAAAATTCAACCAAAAGATCATCAACAAGGCAACCTCACCATTTAGTTGTCACCAGAGTGGTATCAAAGCGACTTGGTTGGATTTTGTGTTTTGTCCTTCATCTTCTAACTTTCTCCTTTTCTTCTTTTTTTTGCTATGTTGCGTTTAATCTCGACTATGTGCAAGAACATGGGAAAGAGGTTGAAGAAGTGGATCCGCAAATACATGAGAGGGTGACAGAGGATGAA
This sequence comes from Sophora flavescens, assembly GCA_030762895.1. Lineage (NCBI taxonomy): Eukaryota > Viridiplantae > Streptophyta > Magnoliopsida > Fabales > Fabaceae > Sophora > Sophora flavescens. The sequence continues at coordinate 6,494 of JAUPTC010000538.1, forward strand.
GAAAGAGCAAAAGAGGTTGAGAAAAGAGGAAAGAATGAAAAGACAAATGGGAAAGTTTTGAAGACCATGTGAAGAGAAGTGTGGTGGAGAGGACTCCCAACAGAAGAGAATGAGAAGAAGAGAGAGAGAAAGCAAAACAAGAGATGAGGCAAAAGCAAAAGAGAGTGAAAAGAAAGTGATGATCAAAGGAAAAAGAAAAGAGTGAAAAGAAGAATGATGAGCAAGAGAGAGAAAAATAGTGAGCAAAGAGAGATCTTTGGCAACAAAAGTGAGGAGAAGGGCTTCGATTTCAGGGACAGCCCCGATGCGTAATTTATTGCAAGGACTTTTGTTTAATTTCAATGCTTCTCATGATTTCCTTTTGCCTAATGAATGTTGTAACTCTTTTCAGAAATTTGGAGATTTCATCCCAAAGGAAGTACCCCATGGTAGGAGGCTTTCAAGGATTCCAAAGTCCTCGATAAAGCACCTACTCATGCTTACCTCCTATTGAAATATATTATGAACTTAAATTTGATACAGCTGAATGTAATGGAAGAGTTCGTCCCAAGGGAGGTACTCCATGGCAGGAACTTGCACTAGTTACAAAAGTATGGATATCTTAACACAAGATTCGATAACATACTTGGATTAAAGTCATAAATTCGAGGGCAATTTTTCTTAAAGAAGGAGGGTATGATATGAGCCATGGAGGCAAGTCCAATTCCAACAAAATGATATAAGGCCCAGTAGAAGACCTAGATCAAGGATCAGATCAAGGACTTGGTGGGCCCATGACAAGAGTTGGAGATAAAAAAGCCTACAAGTTTTAATTACATAATTGTCTATTTTGATAAAACGAACCCAAGAATGAGGCCAAGTGGAATGGAGCCCAAATTGACAACATCTCATTCAACTAGAAGACCCCATGAACATGCCTAAGTAGTTATGAGCAGATTTTACTTGTTTTTGTTTTAATTAAATAAGTGTAATGGAGTTATTTGGTGGATCCCAAGTTTGTTATAGTTGCAGTTAGGTCAGACCGTTTAATCTCATGTTGAGTACGAAATTACCTAGGTTAGTAGGAGAGATCTTTGGTTTACATGCCAATGGTAACTCGTATAAGTTTAGTTTGTTTATTGTTTTGTTAATTATGTGGGGAGTTACACTTTTTTAGTATGAGAAGTAAAGTGTGGCAGCCGCATATGTGGTTATGAGAGGAATAATAAACTCACCATTGGGGAAGCTGAGTTAAGGAGGGGGTGGTAAGTCATTTAGTGACATGATTAGGCTAATTATTGTGGGGTTATGATCTCTTTTGGAAGCCAAAAAGTTGGCAGCCTAATATAATTGTACACTCCATTTTCATGTTGAATAGTAACTTGGATGTTGAATTTGGATTGAAATCCATTTGTGATGGAATTGTCTCTCTTTGGTTCTTGGTTTGAGCCATCTTGTTCTTATCAAATCCCCCGATTCTTTACTGAAAACTTCACGGGCTTATCAAACTCTCTAGTTTGTGGCGATATTGCCGTCTACAATCTTCACCATTTTCATATTTCTTCTTCTTATTTTGGTTTCAAAAATTGTTCTGGAAATTAATTATTAAATTCAAGCAAAAAGATCATCAAAGGCAACCTCATCATTTGTTTGTCACCATATAACTTCACTATTCTTTCTTCGTGACCTATTGGAGAAATATTAGACCAAGTAGAAAAATCCCAACATTTGATTCCATAAACTAATCTAGAAAGAAGATATTAGAGTAAAAGATGGCCACGACTTCCCAAGTGAATTTGAAGATGTATTCCTGAAGACTTTAGGGAAGGACGTTCTCTTATTGTCTTCATCTCCTTATCTTCCTCTTCAATTCAACTCCAATTGATTGTTGGCATTCTTCCTTTGGAATCACATCTTCAATTTCATTGATTGTCTTACAAGCTTCCTTTTGGATCCCATCTTTAATTTCATTGAATGTCTTGCAAGCTTCCTTTGGGAGGAAAACTCTTCTTACCATCGTCTTGAATATCTTTGCATTTCAAAGGATAGTGTTGCCATGATAGGTGGTGGGAAGAGAAGAATTTTTTTTTTTGGAGTATGATGGATAGATATTTTACAGTTCAGGTGAACTATGATGCCAAATGATAGGGAGATCACTTAGGGCCGTCTTGGGAGCACAGGACTACTAAGAACTTGACTGAGCGACCTACGGTGGAGCAGGAGTTATCAAAGAAGCGTGACCCGGCGACTCCCGGAATTGGAACCAACACTATAAAGTTCTTAACCGAGAACAAAGGGAAAAGCTCTCACAATAGAGAAACTATCAATTTCGATAATCATCCAAATCTGAGTTGTGTGGTACAAAGTTCCCATATTATAGCCTAACTTAGGAAACACGAGAATTAAATTCCCACTACCATGCATTTACCACATACATTGACAAATGCATGTACACTACCTAAAAGTAAGCATAATCAAGGAATTAAATTGTAATTTATTATTATGACTTATGGAACTACTAGGAAGCATTTATTGGACTTAGGGGAAAACTAAAAGTCACCAGAAAATTGTGCCTAAAATAACTAGGAAAATTATAAATAAAAATGGTAAAAATTGGTCTTTAATTATTATCTAATCAGTCCATTGATAAAGTCCACTAATCAGCCCTTGAATGCTTCTTGCCTTTTTGAATTGGGCCTTCCAAAACAGCCTTCAAGTTAATTGAAATCAACCTCATCAAGTTGGAGCAAAGTGACCCAATTTGGAGCGACCTCTAATGCGTCTTTGGTCTTCTTCCTTCTCTTTGATCATTATGATTAGGCCTTGTAAAGCTTGCTTCATCCTCGTAGTCATAGGACCTCCAATTCCATGCAAAGGATCTTTAGATGGGCTGGCTGCATCTCTATTATTACACAGCCACTTGAAGTGGATTAAACACACCAAAAGAAATAAAAAATAACTTAGTGCCTTGGTCCCAAATAAATCAATTGGACTCTTGCACTTTTATTCAAGTAAAATAAAATAACTTCGTTATAAATTAGACACCATTCTTGGTTTCTATCATTCCCTCCCTCTTGAAGAGAATCCGACCTCGAATTTATTACCTTTGGGAATCGTGTTCATCCTCCCAGTTCAAACCCACAACTCTTTTGAATCTATGGGGCACCTCTCTTGGAATTACATCTTCAACTTCCTTCAAAATAGAATCATCACCTCTAGGCAAAGATAGGAACATCACCTTGATTTCTTTTTATAAAGAGACTCTCAATTTTGTTTTCAACCTTTGTTTCACTCTTTTTTTTGTTGCTCTTTACTTTTTGTTGTATGGCCTTCACTATTCTTTTCTTCGTGACCTATTGGAAATATTAGACAAAGTAGAAGAATCAACATTTGATTCCATAAAGCTAATCTAGAAGAAGATATTAAGAGTAAAGATGGCCATGACTTCCCAAGAGAATTTGAAGATTTGAAGAAGTATTCTCGGCTTTAGGGGAAGGACATTCTCTTGTTGTCTTCATCTCCTTATCATCCTCTTGCAATTCAACTCCAATTGATTGTTGGCATTCTTCCTTTGGAATCACATCTTCAATTTCATTGATTGTCTTGCAAGCTTCCTTTGGAACCACATCTTTAATTTCATTTGAATGTCTTGCAAGCTTCCTTTGGAAAACCCTTCTTCTCCAAGCGTCTTAGATATCTTTGCATTTCAAAGGATAGTGTTGCCATGATAGGTGGTGGGAAGAAGAATTTTTTTTTTTGGAATCCAATGTATAGATAACACCTGATTTCAAGAGTCAAAGCTCCGTGCCAAATGATAGGAGATCACTTAGGACCGTCTTGAAAACAGCCAAAGGACACAAAGAACTTGACCCAAACCACTGACCTGCGGTAGAACCAGAGTTATCAAAGATGCGTGACCTAACTGCGACCTGCCGGTAGAACCAACACTATAAAGTTCTTAACCCAAGAACAAAGGGAAAAGCTCTCACAATAGAGAAACTCTCAAATTTCATTAATCATCCAAATCTGAATTGTGTAGTACAAGAGTTCCATATTTATAGCCTAACTAGGAAAACACGAGAATTAAATTCCCACTACCATGCATTTACCACATACATTGACAAATGCATGTACACTACTTAAAGTAAGCATAATCAAGGAATTAAATTCCCCACAGCTATTATTATGACTTATGGAACTACTAGGAAGCATTTATTGGACTTAGGGGAAAACTAAAAGTCACAGAAAATTGTGCCTAAAATAACTAGGAAAATTATAAATAAAAATGGTAAAATTGGTCTTTAATTATTATCTAATCAGTCCATTGATAAAGTCCACTAATCAACCCTTGAATGCTTCTTGCCTTTTGAATTGGGCCTTCCAAAACAGCCTTCAAGTTGGACTGAAATCCAACCTCATCAAGTTGGAGCAAAGTGACCCAATTTGGAGCAGCCTCTAATGCGTGCTGGTCTTCCTTCTCTTTGATCATTATGATTAGGCCTTGTAAAGCTTGCTTCATCCTCGTAGTCATAGGACCTCCAATTCCATGCAAAGGATCTTTAGATGGGCTGGCTGCATCTCTATTATTACACAGCCACTTGAAGTGGATTAAACACACCAAAAGAAATAAAAAATAACTTAAAGTGCCTTGGTCCCAAATAAATCAATTGGACTCTTGCACTTTTATTCAAGTAAAAATAAAATAACTTCGTTGTAAATTAGACACCATTCTTGGTTTCTATCATTCCCTCCCTCTTGAAGAGAATCCAGACCTCGAATTTATTACCTTTGGGAATCGTGTTCATCCTCCGGGTTCAAACACAACTCTTTTCCGAATCTATGGGGCACCTCTCTTGGAATTACTTCTTCAACTTCCTTCAAAATAGAATCATCACCTCTAGGCAAAGATAGGAACATCACCTTGATTTCTTTTATAAAGAGACTCTCAATTTTGTTTTCAACCTTTGTTTCACTCTTTTTTTGTTGCTCTTTACTTTTTGTTGTATGGCCTTCACTATTCTTTTCTTTGTGACCTATTGGAGAAATATTAGACAAAGTAGAAGAATCCCAACATTTGATTCCATAAACTAATCTAGAAGAAGATATTAGAGTAAAAGATGGCCATGACTTCCCAAGTGAATTTGAAGATGTATTCTTGGCTTTAGGGGAAGGACATTCTCTTGTTGTCTTCATCTCCTTATCTTCCTCTTGCAATTCAACTCCAATTGATTGTTGGCATTCTTCCTTTGGAATCACATCTTCAATTTCATTGATAGTCTTGCAAGCTTCCTTTGGAACCACATCTTTAATTTCATTGAATGTCTTGCAAGCTTCCTTTGGAGGAAAACCCTTCTTCTCCAAGCGTCTTAGATATCTTTGCATTTCAAAGGATAGTGTTGCCATGATAGGTGGTGGGAAGAAGATTTTTTTTTTTTTTTTGGAATACAATGGATAGATAACACCTGATTTCAAGAGTCGAAGCTCTGATACCAAATGATAGGAGATCACTTAGGACCGTCTTGAAAACAGGCAAAGGACACAAGGAACTTGACCCAAACCACGACTCCGGGTAGAACCGGAGTTATCAAAGATGCGTGACCCTAACTGCGACATTGCCGGTAGAACCAACACTATAAAGTTCTTAACCCAAGAACAAAGGGAAAAGCTCTCACAATAGAGAAACTCTCAAATTTCATTAATCATCCAAATCTGAATTGTGTAGTACAAGAGTTCCATATTTATAGCCTAACTAGGAAACACGAGAATTAAATTCCCACTACCATGCATTTACCACATACATTGACAAATGCATGTACACTACCTAGAAAGTAAGCATAATCAAGGAATTAAATTCCCAGCAGCTATTTTTATGACTTATGGAACTACTAGGAAGCATTTATTGGACTTAGGGGAAAACTAAAAGTCACCAGAAAATTGTGCCTAAAATAACTAGGAAAATTATAAATAAAAATGGTAAAAATTGGTCTTTAATTATTATCTAATCAGTCCATTGATAAAGTCCACTAATCAGCCCTTGAATTCTTCTTGCCTTTTGAATTGGGCCTTCCAAAACAGCCTTCAAGTTGGACTGAAATCAACCTCATCAAGTTGGAGCAAAGTGACCCAATTTGGAGCAGCCTCCCTAATGCGTGCTGGTCTTCCTTCTCTTGATCATTATGATTAGGCCTTGTAAAGCTTGCTTCATCCTCGTAGTCATAGGACCTCCAATTCCATGCAAAGGATCTTTAGATGGGCTGGCTGCATCTCTATTATTACACAGCCACTTGAAGTGGATTAAACACACCAAAAGAAATAAAAAATAACTTAGTGCCTTGGTCCCAAATAAATCAATTGGACTCTTGCACTTTTATTCAAGTAAAAATAAAATAACTTCGTTGTAAATTAGACACCATTCTTGGTTTCTATCATTCCCTCCCTCTTGAAGAGAATCCGACCTCGAATTTATTACCTTTGGGAATCGTGTTCATCCTCCGGGTTCAAACACAACTCTTTTGAATCTATGGGGCACCTCTCTTGGAATTACTTCTTCAACTTCCTTCAAAATAGAATCATCACCTCTAGGCAAAGATAGGAACATCACCTTGATTTCTTTTTATAAAGAGACTCTCAATTTTGTTTTCAACCTTTGTTTCACTCTTTTTTTGTTGCTCTTTACTTTTTGTTGTATGGTGATATGAGCCATGGGGGGGCAAGTCCAATTTCCAACAAGAATGATATGAGCCCAATGAAGACCCTGGATCAAGAATCAAATCAAGGACTTGGTGGGCCCATGACAAGAGTTAGATACAAGAAAGCCCTACAAGCTTTTAATTACATGGTGTCTATTTTGATAGAAGCAAGCCCAAGAATGAGGCCAAGTGGAATGGAGCCCAAATTGACAACTTATCTCATTCAACTAGAAGACCCATGAACATGCCTAAGTAGTTATGAGCAGATTTTACTTGTTTTGTTTTAATTCAATAAGTGTAATGGGTTATTTGAGTGGATCCAAGTTTGTTATAGTTGCAATTGGGTCAAGCCCGTTTAATCTCATGTTGAGCACGAAATTACATAGGTTAGTAGGAGGAATCTTTGGTTTGTATGCCAATGGTAACTCCTATAAGTTATTAGTTTGTTTATTGTTTTGTTAATTATGTGGGAGTTACACTTTTTAGTATGAGAAGTAAAGTGTGGCAGCCACATAATGATGGTTATGAGAGAATAATAAACTCACCATTAGAGGCTGAGTTAAGGAGGGAATTAGTGAGTCATTTAGTGACATGATTAGGCTAATTATTGTGGGGGTTATGATCTCTTTTGGAAGCCAAAAAGTTGGCAGCCTAATACTCTATTTGTACACTCCATTTTCATGTTGAATAGTAACTTGGATGTTGAATTTGGATTGAAATCCATTTGTGAGGGAATTGTCTCTCTTTGGTTCTTGGTTGAGCCATCTTGTTCTTATCAAGAATCCACGATTCTTGTGGCGAACTTCACAGGCTTATCAAACTCTCTAGTTTGTGGCGCCATACCATCTCTAATCTTCACCATTTTCATATTTTCTTCTTCTTATTTTGGTTTCAAAAATTGTTCCACAAATTAATTATTAAAATTCAACCAAAAAGATCATCAAAGGCAACCTCATCATTTGGTTGTCACCATATGGCCTTCACTATTCTTTTCTTCGTGACCTATTGGAGAAATATTAGACAAAGTAGAAGAATCCCAACATTTGATTCCATAAACTAATCTAGAAGAAGATATTAGAGTAAAAGATGGCCACGACTTCCCAAGTGAATTTGAAGATGTATTCTCGACTTTAGGGGAAGGACATTCTCTTGTTGTCTTCATCTCCTTATCTTCCTCTTGCAATTCAACTCCAATTGATTGTTGGCATTCTTCCTTTGGAATCACATCTTCAATTTCATTGATTGTCTTGCAAGCTTCCTTTGGAACCACATCTTTAATTTCATTGAATGTCTTGCAAGCTTCCTTTGGAGGAAAACCCTTCTTCTCCATGCGTCTTAGATATCTTTGCATTTCAAAGGATAGTGTTGCCATGATAGGTGGTGGGAATAAGAATTTTTTTTTTTGGAATACAATGGATAGATAACACCTGATTTCAAGAGTCAAGCTCTGATACCAAATGATAGGAGATCACTTAGGACCGTCTTGAAAACAGGCAAAGGACACAAGGAACTTGACCCAAACCACGACCACTTGGAGGGGAACCGGAGTTATCAAAGAAGCGTGACCCTAACCGCGACCTGCCGGTAGAACCAACACTATAAAGTTCTTAACCCAAGAACAAAGGGAAAAGCTCTCTCACAATAGAGAAACTCTCAAATTTCATTAATCATCCAAATCTGAATTGTGTAGTACAAGAGTTCCATATTTATAGCCTAACTAGGAAACACGAGAATTAAATTCCCACTACCATGCATTTACCACATACATTGACAAATGCATGTACACTACCTAGAAAGTAAGCATAATCAAGGAATTAAATTCCCAGCAGCTATTATTATGACTTATGGAACTACTAGGAAGCATTTATTGGACTTAGGGGAAAACTAAAAGTCACCAGAAAATTGTGCCTAAAATAACTAGGAAAATTATAAATAAAAATGGTAAAAATTGGTCTTTAATTATTATCTAATCAGTCCATTGATAAAGTCCACTAATCAGCCCTTGAATGCTTCTTGCCTTTTGAATTGGGCCTTCCAAAACAGCCTTCAAGTTCGACTGAAATCAACCTCATCAAGTTGGAGCAAAGTGACCCAATTTGGAGCAGCCTCTAATGCGTGCTGGTCTTCCTTCTCTTTGATCATTATGATTAGGCCTTGTAAAGCTTGCTTCATCCTCGTAGTCATAGGACCTCCAATTCCATGCAAAGGATCTTTAGATGGGCTGGCTGCATCTCTATTATTACACAGCCACTTGAAGTGGATTAAACACACCAAAAGAAATAAAAAATAACTTAGTGCCTTGGTCCCAAATAAATCAATTGGACTCTTGCACTTTTATTCAAGTAAAAATAAAATAACTTCGTTATAAATTAGACACCATTCTTGGTTTCTATCATTCCCTCCCTCTTGAAGAGAATCCGACCTCGAATTTATTACCTTTGGGAATCGTGTTCATCCTCCGGGTTCAAACACAACTCTCTTTTGAATCTATGGGGCACCTCTCTTGGAATTACATCTTCAACTTCCTTCAAAATAGAATCATCACCTCTAGGCAAAGATAGGAACATCACCTTGATTTCTTTTATAAAGAGACTCTCAATTTTGTTTTCAACCTTTGTTTCACTCTTTTTTTGTTGCTCTTTACTTTTTGTTGTATGGCCTTCACTATTCTTGTCTTCGTGACCTATTGGCGAAATATTAGACAAAGTAGAAGAATCCCAACATTTGATTCCATAAACTAATCTAGAAGAAGATATTAGAGTAAAAGATGGCCATGACTTCCCAAGCGAATTTGAAGATTTGAAGATGTATTCTCGGCTTTAGGGGAAGGACATTCTCTTGTTGTCTTCATCTCCTTATCATCCTCTTGCAATTCAACTCCAATTGATTGTTGGCATTCTTCCTTTGGAATCACATCTTCAATTTCATTGATTGTCTTGCAAGCTTCCTTTGGAACCACATCTTTAATTTCATTGAATGTCTTGCAAGCTTCCTTTGGAGGAAAACCCTTCTTCTCCAAGCGTCTTAGATATCTTTGCATTTCAAAGGATAGTGTTGCCATGATAGGTGGTGGGAAGAAGAATTTTTTTTTTTTGGAATACAATGTATAGATAACACCTGATTTCAAGAGTCAAAGCTCTGATACCAAATGATAGGAGATCACTTAGGACCGTCTTGAAAACAGGCAAAGGACACAAAGAACTTGACCCAAACCGCGACCTGCCGGTAGAACCAGAGTTATCAAAGATGCGTGACCCTAACCGCGACCTGCCGGTAGAACCAACACTATAAAGTTCTTAACCCAAGAACAAAGGGAAAAGCTCTCACAATAGAGAAACTCTCAAATTTCATTAATCATCCAAATCTGAATTGTGTAGTACAAGAGTTCCATATTTATAGCCTAACTAGGAAACACGAGAATTAAATTCCCACTACCATGCATTTACCACATACATTGACAAATGCATGTACACTACCTTGAAAGTAAGCATAATCAAGGAATTAAATTCCCAGCTATTATTATGACTTATGGAACTACTAGGAAGCATTTATTGGACTTAGGGGAAAACTAAAAGTCACCAGAAAATTGTGCCTAAAATAACTAGGAAAATTATAAATAAAAATGGTAAAAATTGGTCTTTAATTATTATCTAATCAGTCCATTGATAAAGTCCACTAATCAACCCTTGAATGCTTCTTGCCTTTTGAATTGGGCCTTCCAAAACAGCCTTCAAGTTGGACTGAAATCAACCTCATCAAGTTGGAGCAAAGTGACCCAATTTGGAGCAGCCTCTAATGCGTCTTTGGTCTTCCTTCTCTTTGATCATTATGATTAGGCCTTGTAAAGCTTGCTTCATCCTCGTAGTCATAGGACCTCCAATTCCATGCAAAGGATCTTTAGATGGGCTGGCTGCATCTCTATTATTACACAGACCACTTGAAGTGGATTAAACACACCAAAAGAAATAAAAAATAACTTAGTGCCTTGGTCCCAAATAAATCAATTGGACTCTTGCACTTTTATTCAAGTAAAAATAAAATAACTTCGTTGTAAATTAGACACCATTCTTGGTTTCTATCATTCCCTCCCTCTTGAAGAGAATCCGACCTCGAATTTATTACCTTTGGGAATCGTGTTCATCCTCGGGTTCAAACACAACTCTTTTGAATCTATGGGGCACCTCTCTTGGAATTACTTCTTCAACTTCCTTCAAAATAGAATCATCACCTCTAGGCAAAGATAGGAACATCACCTTGATTTCTTTTATAAAGAGACTCTCAATTTTGTTTTCAACCTTTGTTTCACTCTTTTTTTGTTGCTCTTTACTTTTTGTTGTATGGCCTTCACTATTCTTTTCTTCGTGACCTATTGGAGAAATATTAGACAAAGTAGAAGAATCCCAACATTTGATTCCATAAACTAATCTAGAAGAAGATATTAGAGTAAAAGATGGCCATGACTTCCCAAGTGAATTTGAAGATGTATTCTTGGCTTTAGGGGAAGGACATTCTCTTGTTGTCTTCATCTCCTTATCTTCCTCTTGCAATTCAACTCCAATTGATTGTTGGCATTCTTCCTTTGGAATCACATCTTCAATTTCATTGATAGTCTTGCAAGCTTCCTTTGGAACCACATCTTTAATTTCATTGAATGTCTTGCAAGCTTCCTTTGGAGGAAAACCCTTCTTCTCCAAGCGTCTTAGATATCTTTGCATTTCAAAGGATAGTGTTGCCATGATAGGTGGTGGGAAGAAGATTTTTTTTTTTTTTTTGGAATACAATGGATAGATAACACCTGATTTCAAGAGTCGAAGCTCTGATACCAAATGATAGGAGATCACTTAGGACCGTCTTGAAAACAGGCAAAGGACACAAGGAACTTGACCCAAACCACGACCTGCCGGTAGAACCAGAGTTATCAAAGATGCGTGACCCTAACCGCGACCTGTCGGTAGAACCAACACTATAAAGTTCTTAACCCAAGAACAAAGGGAAAAGCTCTCACAATAGAGAAACTCTCAAATTTCATTAATCATCCAAATCTGAATTGTGTAGTACAAGAGTTCCATATTTATAGCCTAACTAGGAAACACGAGAATTAAATTCCCACTACCATGCATTTACCACATACATTGACAAATGCATGTACACTACCTAGAAAGTAAGCATAATCAAGGAATTAAATTCCCAGCAGCTATTTTTATGACTTATGGAACTACTAGGAAGCATTTATTGGACTTAGGGGAAAACTAAAAGTCACCAGAAAATTGTGCCTAAAATAACTAGGAAAATTATAAATAAAAATGGTAAAAATTGGTCTTTAATTATTATCTAATCAGTCCATTGATAAAGTCCACTAATCAGCCCTTGAATTCTTCTTGCCTTTTGAATTGGGCCTTCCAAAACAGCCTTCAAGTTGGACTGAAATCAACCTCATCAAGTTGGAGCAAAGTGACCCAATTTGGAGCAGCCTCTAATGCGTGCTTTGGTCTTCCTTCTCTTCGATCATTATGATTAGGCCTTGTAAAGCTTGCTTCATCCTCGTAGTCATAGGACCTCCAATTCCATGCAAAGGATCTTTAGATGGGCTGGCTGCATCTCTATTATTACACAGCCACTTGAAGTGGATTAAACACACCAAAAGAAATAAAAAATAACTTAGTGCCTTGGTCCCAAATAAATCAATTGGACTCTTGCACTTTTATTCAAGTAAAAATAAAATAACTTCGTTGTAAATTAGACACCATTCTTGGTTTCTATCATTCCCTCCCTCTTGAAGAGAATCCGACCTCGAATTTATTACCTTTGGGAATCGTGTTCATCCTCCGGGTTCAAACACAACTCTTTTGAATCTATGGGGCACCTCTCTTGGAATTACTTCTTCAACTTCCTTCAAAATAGAATCATCACCTCTAGGCAAAGATAGGAACATCACCTTGATTTCTTTTATAAAGAGACTCTCAATTTTGTTTTCAACCTTTGTTTCACTCTTTTTTGTTGCTCTTTACTTTTTGTTGTATGGTGATATGAGCCATGGGGGGGCAAGTCCAATTTCCAACAAGAATGATATGAGCCCAATGAAGACCCTGGATCAAGAATCAAATCAAGGACTTGGTGGGCCCATGACAAGAGTTAGATACAAGAAAGCCCTACAAGCTTTTAATTACATGGTGTCTATTTTGATAGAAGCAAGCCCAAGAATGAGGCCAAGTGGAATGGAGCCCAAATTGACAACTTATCTCATTCAACTAGAAGACCCATGAACATGCCTAAGTAGTTATGAGCAGATTTTACTTGTTTTGTTTTAATTCAATAAGTGTAATGGGTTATTTGAGTGGATCCAAGTTTGTTATAGTTGCAATTGGGTCAAGCCCGTTTAATCTCATGTTGAGCACGAAATTACATAGGTTAGTAGGAGGAATCTTTGGTTTGTATGCCAATGGTAACTCCTATAAGTTATTAGTTTGTTTATTGTTTTGTTAATTATGTGGGAGTTACACTTTTTTAGTATGAGAAGTAAAGTGTGGCAGCCACATAATGATGGTTATGAGAGAATAATAAACTCACCATTAGAGGCTGAGTTAAGGAGGGAATTAGTGAGTCATTTAGTGACATGATTAGGCTAATTATTGTGGGGGTTATGATCTCTTTTGGAAGCCAAAAAGTTGGCAGCCTAATACTCTATTTGTACACTCCATTTTCATGTTGAATAGTAACTTGGATGTTGAATTTGGATTGAAATCCATTTGTGAGGGAATTGTCTCTCTTTGGTTCTTGGTTGAGCCATCTTGTTCTTATCAAGAATCCACGATTCTTGTGGCGAACTTCACAGGCTTATCAAACTCTCTAGTTTGTGGCGCCATACCATCTCTAATCTTCACCATTTTCATATTTTCTTCTTCTTATTTTGGTTTCAAAAATTGTTCCGCAAATTAATTATTAAAATTCAACCAAAAAGATCATCAAAGGCAACCTCATCATTTGGTTGTCACCATATGGCCTTCACTATTCTTTTCTTCGTGACCTATTGGAGAAATATTAGACAAAGTAGAAGAATCCCAACATTTGATTCCATAAACTAATCTAGAAGAAGATATTAGAGTAAAAGATGGCCACGACTTCCCAAGTGAATTTGAAGATGTATTCTCGACTTTGGGGAAGGACATTCTCTTGTTGTCTTCATCTCCTTATCTTCCTCTTGCAATTCAACTCCAATTGATTGTTGGCATTCTTCCTTTGGAATCACATCTTCAATTTCATTGATTGTCTTGCAAGCTTCCTTTGGAACCACATCTTTAATTTCATTGAATGTCTTGCAAGCTTCCTTTGGAGGAAAACCCTTCTTCTCCATGCGTCTTAGATATCTTTGCATTTCAAAGGATAGTGTTGCCATGATAGGTGGTGGGAAGAAGATTTTTTTTTTTTGGAATACAATGGATAGATAACACCTGATTTCAAGAGTCGAAGCTCGATACCAAATGATAGGAGATCACTTAGGACCGTCTTGAAAACAGGCAAAGGACACAAGGAACTTGACCCCAAACCGCGACTTTGCCGGTAGAACCAGAGTTATCAAAGAAGCGTGACCCTAACCAGCGACCTGCCGGTAGAACCAACACTATAAAGTTCTTAACCCAAGAACAAAGGGAAAAGCTCTCACAATAGAGAAACTCTCAAATTTCATTAATCATCCAAATCTGAATTGTGTAGTACAAGAGTTCCATATTTATAGCCTAACTAGGAAACACGAGAATTAAATTCCCACTACCATGCATTTACCACATACATTGACAAATGCATGTACACTACCTAGAAAGTAAGCATAATCAAGGAATTAAATTCCCAGCAGCTATTATTATGACTTATGGAACTACTAGGAAGCATTTATTGGACTTAGGGGAAAACTAAAAGTCACCAGAAAATTGTGCCTAAAATAACTAGGAAAATTATAAATAAAAATGGTAAAAATTGGTCTTTAATTATTATCTAATCAGTCCATTGATAAAGTCCACTAATCAGCCCTTGAATGCTTCTTGCCTTTTGAATTGGGCCTTCCAAAACAGCCTTCAAGTTCGACTGAAATCAACCTCATCAAGTTGGAGCAAAGTGACCCAATTTGGAGCAGCCTCTAATGCGTGCTTGGTCTTCCTTCTCTTTGATCATTATGATTAGGCCTTGTAAAGCTTGCTTCATCCTCGTAGTCATAGGACCTCCAATTCCATGCAAAGGATCTTTAGATGGGCTGGCTGCATCTCTATTATTACACAGCCACTTGAAGTGGATTAATCACACCAAAAGAAATAAAAAATAACTTAGTGCCTTGGTCCCAAATAAATCAATTGGACTCTTGCACTTTTATTCAAGTAAAAATAAAATAACTTCGTTATAAATTAGACACCATTCTTGGTTTCTATCATTCCCTCCCTCTTGAAGAGAATCCGACCTCGAATTTATTACCTTTGGGAATCGTGTTCATCCTCCGGGTTCAAACACAACTCTTTTGAATCTATGGGGCACCTCTCTTGGAATTACATCTTCAACTTCCTTCAAAATAGAATCATCACCTCTAGGCAAAGATAGGAACATCACCTTGATTTCTTTTATAAAGAGACTCTCAATTTTGTTTTCAACCTTTGTTTCACTCTTTTTTTGTTGCTCTTTACTTTTTGTTGTATGGCCTTCACTATTCTTTTCTTCGTGACCTATTGGAGAAATATTAGACAAAGTAGAAGAATCCCAACATTTGATTCCATAAACTAATCTAGAAGAAGATATTAGAGTAAAAGATGGCCATGACTTCCCAAGTGAATTTGAAGATGTATTCTCGGCTTTAGGGGAAGGACATTCTCTTGTTGTCTTCATCTCCTTATCTTCCTCTTGCAATTCAACTCCAATTGATTGTTGGCATTCTTCCTTTGGAATCACATCTTCAATTTCATTGATTGTCTTGCAAGCTTCCTTTGGAACCACATCTTTAATTTCATTGAATGTCTTGCAAGCTTCCTTTGGAGGAAAACCCTTCTTCTCCAAGCGTCTTAGATATCTTTGCATTTCAAAGGATAGTGTTGCCATGATAGGTGGTGGGAAGAAGAATTTTTTTTTTTTTTGGAATACAATGGATAGATAACACCTGATTTCAAGAGTCAAAGCTCTGATACCAAATGATAGGAGATCACTTAGGACCGTCTTGAAAACAGGCAAAGGACACAAAGAACTTGACCCAAACCGCGACCTGCCGGTAGAACCAGAGTTATCAAAGATGCGTGACCCTAACCGCGACCTGCCGGTAGAACCAACACTATAAAGTTCTTAACCCAAGAACAAAGGGAAAAGCTCTCACAATAGAGAAACTCTCAAATTTCATTAATCATCCAAATCTGAATTGTGTAGTACAAGAGTTCCATATTTATAGCCTAACTAGGAAACACGAGAATTAAATTCCCACTACCATGTATTTGCCACATACATTGACAAATGCATGTACACTACCTAGAAAGTAAGCATAATCAAGGAATTAAATTCCCAGCAGCTATTATTATGAATTATGGAACTACTAGGAAGCATTTATTGGACTTAGGGGAAAACTAAAAGTCACCAGAAAATTGTGCCTAAAATAACTACGAAAATTATAAATAAAAATGGTAAAAATTGGTCTTTAATTATTATCTAATCAGTCCATTGATAAAGTCCACTAATCAGCCCTTGAATGCTTCTTGCCTTTTGAATTGGGCCTTCCAAAACAGTCTTCAAGTTGGACTGAAATCAACCTCATCAAGTTGGAGCAAAGTGACCCAATTTGGAGCAGCCTCTAATGCGTGCTGGTCTTCCTTCTCTTCGATCATTATGATTAGGCCTTGTAAAGCTTGCTTCATCCTCGTAGTCATAGGACCTCCAATTCCATGCAAAGGATCTTTAGATGGGCTGGCTGCATCTCTATTATTACACAGCCACTTGAAGTGGATTAAACACACCAAAAGAAATAAAAAATAACTTAGTGCCTTGGTCCCAAATAAATCAATTGGACTCTTGCACTTTTATTCAAGTAAAAATAAAATAACTTCGTTGTAAATTAGACACCATTCTTGGTTTCTATCATTCCCCCCCTCTTGAAGAGAATTCGACCTCGAATTTCTTACCTTTGGGAATCGTGTTCATCCTCCGGGTTCAAACACAACTCTTTTGAATCTATGGGGCACCTCTCTTGGAATTACTTCTTCAACTTCCTTCAAAATAGAATCATCACCTCTAGGCAAAGATAGGAACATCACTTTGATTTCTTTTATAAAGAGACTCTCAATTTTGTTTTCAACCTTTGTTTCACTCTTTTTTTGTTGCTCTTTACTTTTTGTTGTATGGCCTTCACTATTCTTTTCTTCGTGACCTATTGGAGAAATATTAGACAAAGTAGAAGAATCCCAACATTTGATTCCATAAACTAATCTAGAAGAAGATATTAGAGTAAAAGATGGCCATGACTTCCCAAGTGAATTTGAAGATGTATTCTCGACTTTAGGGAAGGACATTCTCTAGTTGTCTTCATCTCCTTATCTTCCTCTTGCAATTCAACTCCAATTGATTGTTGGCATTCTTCCTTTGGAATCACATCTTCAATTTCATTGATTGTCTTGCAAGCTTCCTTTGGAACCACATCTTTAATTTCATTGAATGTCTTGCAAGCTTCCTTTGGAGGAAAACCCTTCTTCTCCAAGCGTCTTAGATATCTTTGCATTTCAAAGGATAGTGTTGCCATGATAGGTGGTGGGAAGAAGATTTTTTTTTTTTTGGAATACAATGGATAGATAACACCTGATTTCAAGAGTCGAAGCTCTGATACCAAATGATAGGAGATCACTTAGGACCGTCTTGAAAACAGGCAAAGGACACAAGGAACTTGACCCAAAGCGCGACGTAGAACCAGATTTATCAAAGATGCGTGACCCTAACCGCGACCTGCCGGTAGAACCAACACTATAAAGTTCTTAACCCAAGAACAAAGGGAAAAGCTCTCACAATAGAGAAACTCTCAAATTTCATTAATCATCCAAATATGGATTGTGTAGTACAAGAGTTCCATATTTATAGCCTAACTAGGAAACACGAGAATTAAATTCCCACTACCATGTATTTGCCACATACATTGACAAATGCATGTACACTACCTAGAAAGTAAGCATAATCAAGGAATTAAATTCCCAGCAGCTATTATTATGAATTATGGAACTACTAGGAAGCATTTATTGGACTTAGGGGAAAACTAAAAGTCACCAGAAAATTGTGCCTAAAATAACTACGAAAATTATAAATAAAAATGGTAAAAATTGGTCTTTAATTATTATCTAATCAGTCCATTGATAAAGTCCACTAATCAGCCCTTGAATGCTTCTTGCCTTTTGAATTGGGCCTTCCAAAACAGTCTTCAAGTTGGACTGAAATCAACCTCATCAAGTTGGAGCAAAGTGACCCAATTTGGAGCAGCCTCTAATGCGTGCTGGTCTTCCTTCTCTTTGATCATTATGATTAGGCCTTGTAAAGCTTGCTTCATCCTCGTAGTCATAGGACCTCCAATTCCATGCAAAGGATCTTTAGATGGGCTGGCTGCATCTCTATTATTACACAGCCACTTGAAGTGGATTAAACACACCAAAAGAAATAAAAAATAACTTAGTGCCTTGGTCCCAAATAAAACAATTGGACTCTTGCACTTTTATTCAAGTAAAAATAAAATAACTTCGTTGTAAATTAGACACCATTCTTGGTTTCTATCATTCCCCCCCTCTTGAAGAGAATTCGACCTCGAATTTCTTACCTTTGGGAATCGTGTTCATCCTCCGGGTTCAAACACAACTCTTTTGAATCTATGGGGCACCTCTCTTGGAATTACTTCTTCAACTTCCTTCAAAATAGAATCATCACCTCTAGGCAAAGATAGGAACATCACTTTGATTTCTTTTATAAAGAGACTCTCAATTTTGTTTTCAACCTTTGTTTCACTCTTTTTTTGTTGCTCTTTACTTTTTGTTGTATGGCCTTCACTATTCTTTTCTTCGTGACCTATTGGAGAAATATTAGACAAAGTAGAAGAATCCCAACATTTGATTCCATAAACTAATCTAGAAGAAGATATTAGAGTAAAAGATGGCCATGACTTCCCAAGTGAATTTGAAGATGTATTCTCGGCTTTAGGGGAAGGACATTCTCTAGTTGTCTTCATCTCCTTATCTTCCTCTTGCAATTCAACTCCAATTGATTGTTGGCATTCTTCCTTTGGAATCACATCTTCAATTTCATTGATTGTCTTGCAAGCTTCCTTTGGAACCACATCTTTAATTTCATTGAATGTCTTGCAAGCTTCCTTTGGAGGAAAACCCTTCTTCTCCAAGCGTCTTAGATATCTTTGCATTTCAAAGGATAGTGTTGCCATGATAGGTGGTGGGAAGAAGAATTTTTTTTTTTTGGAATACAATGGATAGATAACACCTGATTTCAAGAGTCGAAGCTCTGATACCAAATGATAGGAGATCACTTAGGACCGTCTTGAAAACAGGCAAAGGACACAAGGAACTTGACCCAAACCGCGACCTGCCGGTAGAACCAGAGTTATCAAAGAAGCGTGACCCTAACCGCGACCAGCCGGTAGAACCAACACTATAAAGTTCTTAACCCAAGAACAAAGGGAAAAGCTCTCACAATAGAGAAACTCTCAAATTTCATTAATCATCCAAATCTGAATTGTGTAGTACAAGAGTTCCATATTTATAGTCTAACTAGGAAACACGAGAATTAAATTCCCACTACCATGCATTTAGCACATGCATTGACAAATGCATGTACACTACCTAGAAAGTAAGCATAATCAAGGAATTAAATTCCCAGCAGCTATTATTATGACTTATGGAACTACTAGGAAGCATTTATTGGACTTAGGGGAAAACTAAAAGTTACCAGAAATTTGTGCCTAAAATAACTACGAAAATTATAAATAAAAATGGTAAAAAATGGTCTTTAATTATTATCTAATCAGTCCATTGATAAAGTCCACTAATCAGCCCTTGAATGCTTCTTGCCGTTTGAATTGAGCCTTCCAAAACAGCCTTCAAGTTGGACTGAAATCAACCTCATCAAGTTGGAGCAAAGTGACCCAATTTGGAGCAGCCTCTAATGCGTGCTGGTCTTCCTTCTCTTTGATCATTATGATTAGGCCTTGTAAAGCTTGCTTCATCCTCGTAGTCATAGGACCTCCAATTCCATGCAAAGGATCTTTAGATGGGCTGGCTGCATCTCTATCATTACACAGCCACTTGAAGTGGATTAAACACACCAAAAGAAATAAAAAATAACTTAGTGCCTTGGTCCCAAATAAATCAATTGGACTCTTGCACTTTTATTCAAGTAAAAATAAAATAACTTCGTTGTAAATTAGACACCATTCTTGGTTTCTATCATTCCCCCCTCTTGAAGAGAATTCGACCTCGAATTTCTTACCTTTGGGAATCGTGTTCATCCTCTCCGGGTTCAAACACAACTCTTTTGAATCTATGGGGCACCTCTCTTGGAATTACTTCTTCAACTTCCTTCAAAATAGAATCATCACCTCTAGGCAAAGATAGGAACATCACTTTGATTTCTTTTATAAAGAGACTCTCAATTTTGTTTTCAACCTTTGTTTCACTCTTTTTTTGTTTCTCTTTACTTTTTGTTGTATGGCCTTCACTATTCTTTTCTTCGTGACCTATTGGAGAAATATTAGACAAAGTAGAAGAATCCCAACTTTTGATTCCATAAACTAATCTAGAAGAAGATATTAGAGTAAAAGATGGCCATGACTTCCCAAGTGAATTTGAAGATGTATTCTCGGCTTTAGGGGAAGGACATTCTCTAGTTGTCTTCATCTCCTTATCTTCCTCTTGCAATTCAACTCCAATTGATTGTTGGCATTCTTCCTTTGGAATCACATCTTCAATTTCATTGATTGTCTTGCAAGCTTCCTTTGGAACCACATCTTTAATTTCATTGAATGTCTTGCAAGCTTCCTTTGGAGGAAAACCCTTCTTCTCCAAGCGTCTTAGATATCTTTGCATTTCAAAGGATAGTGTTGCCATGATAGGTGGTGGGAAGAAGATTTTTTTTTTTTTGGAATACAATGGATAGATAACACCTGATTTCAAGAGTCGAAGCTCTGATACCAAATGATAGGAGATCACTTAGGACCGTCTTGAAAAGAGGCAAAGGACACAAGGAACTTGACCCAAACCGCGACCTGCCGGTAGAACCAGAGTTATCAAAGAAGCGTGACCCTAACCGCGACCAGCCGGTAGAACCAACACTATAAAGTTCTTAACCCAAGAACAAAGGGAAAAGCTCTCACAATAGAGAAACTCTCAAATTTCATTAATCATCCAAATCTGAATTGTGTAGTACAAGAGTTCCATATTTATAGTCTAACTAGGAAACACGAGAATTAAATTCCCACTACCATGCATTTAGCACATGCATTGACAAATGCATGTACACTACCTAGAAAGTAAGCATAATCAAGGAATTAAATTCCCAGCAGCTATTATTATGACTTATGGAACTACTAGGAAGCATTTATTGGACTTAGGGGAAAACTAAAAGTTACCAGAAATTTGTGCCTAAAATAACTACGAAAATTATAAATAAAAATGGTAAAAAATGGTCTTTAATTATTATCTAATCAGTCCATTAATAAAGTCCACTAATCAGCCCTTGAATACTTCTTGCCGTTTGAATTGAGCCTTCCAAAACAGCCTTCAAGTTGGACTGAAATCAACCTCATCAAGTTGGAGCAAAGTGACCCAATTTGGAGCAGCCTCTAATGCGTGCTGGTCTTCCTTCTCTTTGATCATTATGATTAGGCCTTGTAAAGCTTGCTTCATCCTCGTAGTCATAGGACCTCCAATTCCATGCAAAGGATCTTTAGATGGGCTGGCTGCATCTCTATCATTACACAGCCACTTGAAGTGGATTAAACACACCAAAAGAAATAAAAAATAACTTAGTGCCTTGGTCCCAAATAAATCAATTGGACTCTTGCACTTTTATTCAAGTAAAAATAAAATAACTTCGTTGTAAATTAGACACCATTCTTGGTTTCTATCATTCCCCCCCTCTTGAAGAGAATTCGACCTCGAATTTCTTACCTTTGGGAATCGTGTTCATCCTCCGGGTTCAAACACAACTCTTTTGAATCTATGGGGCACCTCTCTTGGAATTACTTCTTCAACTTCCTTCAAAATAGAATCATCACCTCTAGGCAAAGATAGGAACATCACTTTGATTTCTTTTATAAAGAGACTCTCAATTTTGTTTTCAACCTTTGTTTCACTCTTTTTTTGTTTCTCTTTACTTTTTGTTGTATGGCCTTCACTATTCTTTTCTTCGTGACCTATTGGAGAAATATTAGACAAAGTAGAAGAATCCCAACATTTGATTCCATAAACTAATCTAGAAGAAGATATTAGAGTAAAAGATGGCCATGACTTCCCAAGTGAATTTGAAGATGTATTCTCGACTTTAGGGGAAGGACATTCTCTAGTTGTCTTCATCTCCTTATCTTCCTCTTGCAATTCAACTCCAATTGATTGTTGGCATTCTTCCTTTGGAATCACATCTTCAATTTCATTGATTGTCTTGCAAGCTTCCTTTGGAACCACATCTTTAATTTCATTGAATGTCTTGCAAGCTTCCTTTGGAGGAAAACCCTTCTTCTCCAAGCGTCTTAGATATCTTTGCATTTCAAAGGATAGTGTTGCCATGATAGGTGGTGGGAAGAAGATTTTTTTTTTTTTGGAATACAATGGATAGATAACACCTGATTTCAAGAGTCGAAGCTCTGATACCAAATGATAGGAGATCACTTAGGACCGTCTTGAAAAGAGGCAAAGGACACAAGGAACTTGACCCAAACCGCGACCGACTGTAGGTAGAACCAGAGTTATCAAAGAAGCGTGACCCTAACCGCTACCTGCCGGTAGAACCAACACTATAAAGTTCTTAACCCAACAACAAAGGGAAAAGCTCTCACAACAGAGAAACTCTCAAATTTCATTAATCATCCAAATCTGAATTGTGTAGTACAAGAGTTCCATATTTATAGCCTAACTAGGAAACACGAGAATTAAATTCCCACTACCATGCATTTAGCACATACATTGACAAATGCATGTACACTACCTAGAAAGTAAGCATAATCAAGGAATTAAATTCCCAGCAGCTATTATTATGACTTATGGAACTACTAGGAAGCATTTATTGGACTTAGGGGAAAACTAAAAGTCACCAGAAAATTGTGCCTAAAATAACTACGAAAATTATAAATAAAAATGGTAAAAATTGGTCTTTAATTATTATCTAATCAGTCCATTGATAAAGTCCACTAATCAGCCCTTGAATGCTTCTTGCCTTTTGAATTGGGCCTTCCAAAACAGCCTTCAAGTTGGACTGAAATCAACCTCATCAAGTTGGAGCAAAGTGACCCAATTTGGAGCAGCCTCTAATGCGTGCTGGTCTTCCTTCTCTTTGATCATTATGATTAGGCCTTGTAAAGCTTGCTTCATCCTCGTAGTCATAGGACCTCCAATTCCATGCAAAGGATCTTTAGATGGGCTGGCTGCATCTCTATCATTACACAGCCACTTGAAGTGGATTAAACACACCAAAAGAAATAAAAAATAACTTAGTGCCTTGGTCCCAAATAAATCAATTGGACTCTTGCACTTTTATTCAAGTAAAAATAAAATAACTTCGTTGTAAATTAGACACAATCTTGGTTTCTATCATTCCCTCCCTCTTGAAGAGCATTCGACCTCGAATTTCTTACCTTTGGGAATCGTGTTCATCCTCCGGGTTCAAACACAACTCTTTTGAATCTATGGGGCACCTCTCTTGGAATTACTTCTTCAACTTCCTTCAAAATAGAATCATCACCTCTAGGCAAAGATAGGAACATCACTTTGATTTCTTTTATAAAGAGACTCTCAATTTTGTTTTCAACCTTTGTTTCACTCTTTTTTTGTTTCTCTTTACTTTTTGTTGTATGGCCTTCACTATTCTTTTCTTCGTGACCTATTGGAGAAATATTAGACAAAGTAGAAGAATCCCAACATTTGATTCCATAAACTAATCTAGAAGAAGATATTAGAGTAAAAGATGGCCATGACTTCCCAAGTGAATTTGAAGATGTATTCTCGGCTTTACGGGAAGGACATTCTCTAGTTGTCTTCATCTCCTTATCTTCCTCTTGCAATTCAACTCCAATTGATTGTTGGCATTCTTCCTTTGGAATCACATCTTCAATTTCATTGATTGTCTTGCAAGCTTCCTTTGGAACCACATCTTTAATTTCATTGAATGTCTTGCAAGCTTCCTTTGGAGGAAAACCCTTCTTCTCCAAGCGTCTTAGATATCTTTGCATTTCAAAGGATAGTGTTGCCATGATAGGTGGTGGGAAGAAGATTTTTTTATTTGGAATACAATGGATGGATAACACCTGATTTCAAGAGTCGAAGCTCTGATACCAAATGATAGGAGATCACTTAGGACCGTCTTGAAAAGAGGCAAAGGACACAAGGAACTTGACCCAAACCGCGACCTGCTTAGGTAGAACCAGAGTTATCAAAGAAGCGTGACCCTAACCGCGACCTGCCGGTAGAACCAACACTATAAAGTTCTTAACCCAAGAACAAAGGGAAAAGCTCTCACAATAGAGAAACTCTCAAATTTCATTAATCATCCAAATCTGAATTGTGTAGTACAAGAGTTCCATATTTATAGCCTAACTAGGAAACACAAGAATTAAATTCCCACTACCATGCATTTAGCACATACATTGACAAATGCATGTACACTACCTAGAAAGTAAGCCTAATCAAGGAATTAAATTCCCAGCAGCTATTATTATGACTTATGGAACTACTAGGAAGCATTTATTGGACTTAGGGGAAAACTAAAAGTCACCAGAAAATTGTGCCTAAAATAACTACGAAAATTATAAATAAAAATGGTAAATATTGGGCTTTAATTATTATCTAATCAGTCCATTGATAAAGTCCACTAATCAGCCTTTGAATGCTTCTTGCCTTTTGAATTCGGCCTTCCAAAACAGTCTTCAAGTTGGACTGAAATCAACCTCATCAAGTTGGAGCAAAGTGACCCAATTTGGAGCAGCCTCTATTGCGTGCTGGTCTTCCTTCTCTTTGATCATTATGATTAGGCCTTGTAAAGCTTGCTTCATCCTCGTAGTCATAGGACCTCCAATTCCATGCAAAGGATCTTTAGATGGGCTGGCTGCATCTCTATCATTACACAGCCACTTGAAGTGGATTAAACACACCAAAAGAAATAAAAAATAACTTAGTGCCTTGGTCCCAAATAAATCAATTGGACTCTTGCACTTTTATTCAAGTAAAAATAAAATAACTTCGTTGTAAATTAGACACCATTATTGGTTTCTATCATTCCCTCCCTCTTGAAGAGAATTCGACCTCGAATTTATTACCTTTGGGAATCGTGTTCATCCTCCGGGTTCAAACACAACTCTTTTGAATCTATGGGGCACCTCTCTTGGAATTACTTCTTCAACTTCCTTCAAAATAGAATCATCACCTCTAGGCAAAGATAGGAACATCACCTTGATTTATTTTACAAAGAGACTCCGAATTTTGTTTTCAACCTTTGTTTCACTCTCTTTTTTTGTTGCTCTTTACTTTTTGTTGTATGGCCTTCACCATTCTTTTCTTCGTGACCTATTGGAGAAATATTAGACAAAGTAGAAGAATCCCAACATTTGATTCCATAAACTAATCTAGAAGAAGATATTAGAGTAAAAGATGGCCATGACTTCCCAAGTGAATTTGAAGATGTATTCTCGGCTTTAGGGGAAGGACATTCTCTAGTTGTCTTCATCTCCTTATCTTCCTCTTGCAATTCAACTCCAATTGATTGTTGGCATTCTTCCTTTGGAATCACATCTTCAATTTCATTGATTGTCTTGCAAGCTTCCTTTGGAACCACATCTTTAATTTCATTGAATGTCTTGCAAGCTTCCTTTGGAGGAAAACCCTTCTTCTCCAAGCGTCTTAGATATCTTTGCATTTCAAAGGATAGTGTTGCCATGATAGGTGGTGGGAAGAAGAATTTTTTTTTTTGGAATACAATGGATGGATAACACCTGATTTCAAGAGTCGAAGCTCGATACCAAATGATAGGAGATCACTTAGGACCGTCTTGAAAACAGGCAAAGGACACAAGGAACTTGACCCAAACCGCGACTGCCCAGGTAGAACCAGAGTTATCAAAGAAGCGTGACCCTAACCGCGACCTGCCGGTAGAACCAACACTATAAAGTTCTTAACCCAAGAACAAAGGGAAAAGCTCTCACAATAGAGAAACTCTCAAATTTCATTAATCATCCAAATCTGAATTGTGTAGTACAAGAGTTCCATATTTATAGCCTAACTAGGAAACACAAGAATTAAATTCCCACTACCATGCATTTAGCACATACATTGACAAATGCATGTACACTACCTAGAAAGTAAGCCTAATCAAGGAATTAAATTCCCAGCAGCTATTATTATGACTTATGGAACTACTAGGAAGCATTTATTGGACTTAGGGGAAAACTAAAAGTCACCAGAAAATTGTGCCTAAAATAACTACGAAAATTATAAATAAAAATGGTAAATATTGGGCTTTAATTATTATCTAATCAGTCCATTAATAAAGTCCACTAATCAGCCCTTGAATGCTTCTTGCCTTTTGAATTCGGCCTTCCAAAACAGTCTTCAAGTTGGACTGAAATCAACCTCATCAAGTTGGAGCAAAGTGACCCAATTTGGAGCAGCCTCTAATGCGTGCTGGTCTTCCTTCTCTTTGATCATTATGATTAGGCCTTGTAAAGCTTGCTTCATCCTCGTAGTCATAGGACCTCCAATTCCATGCAAAGGATCTTTAGATGGGCTGGCTGCATCTCTATCATTACACAGCCACTTGAAGTGGATTAAACACACCAAAAGAAATAAAAAATAACTTAGTGCCTTGGTCCCAAATAAATCAATTGGACTCTTGCACTTTTATTCAAGTAAAAATAAAATAACTTCGTTGTAAATTAGACACCATTATTGGTTTCTATCATTCCCTCCCTCTTGAAGAGAATTCGACCTCGAATTTATTACCTTTGGGAATCGTGTTCATCCTCCGGGTTCAAACACAACTCTTTTGAATCTATGGGGCACCTCTCTTGGAATTACTTCTTCAACTTCCTTCAAAATAGAATCATCACCTCTAGGCAAAGATAGGAACATCACCTTGATTTATTTTACAAAGAGACTCCGAATTTTGTTTTCAACCTTTGTTTCACTCTTTTTTTGTTGCTCTTTACTTTTTGTTGTATGGCCTTCACCATTCTTTTCTTCGTGACCTATTGGAGAAATATTAGACAAAGTAGAAGAATCCCAACATTTGATTCCATAAACTAATATAGAAGAAGATATTAGAGTAAAAGATGGCCATGACTTCCCAAGTGAATTTGAAGATGTACTCTCGGCTTTACGGGAAGGACATTCTCTAGTTGTCTTCATCTCCTTATCTTCCTCTTGCAATTCAACTCCAATTGATTGTTGGCATTCTTCCTTTGGAATCACATCTTCAATTTCATTGATTGTCTTGCAAGCTTCCTTTGGAACCACATCTTTAGTTTCATTGAATGTCTTGCAAGCTTCCTTTGGAGGAAAACCCTTCTTCTCCAAGCGTCTTAGATATCTTTGCATTTCAAAGGATAGTGTTGCCATGATAGGTGGTGGGAAGAAGATTTTTTTATTTGGAATACAATGGATGGATAACACCTGATTTCAAGAGTCGAAGCTCTGATACCAAAAGATAGGAGATCACTTAGGACCGTCTTGAAAACAGGCAAAGGACACAAGGAACTTGACCCAAACCGCGACCTGCCGGTAGAACCAGAGTTATCAAAGAAGCGTGACCCTAACCGCGACCTGCCGGTAGAACCAACACTATAAAGTTCTTAACCCAAGAACAAAGGGAAAAGCTCTCACAATAGAGAAACTCTCAAATTTCATTAATCATCCAAATCTGAATTGTGTAGTACAAGAGTTCCATATTTATAGCCTAACTAGGAAACACAAGAATTAAATTCCCACTACCATGCATTTAGCACATACATTGACAAATGCATGTACACTACCTAGAAAGTAAGCCTAATCAAGGAATTAAATTCCCAGCAGCTATTATTATGACTTATGGAACTACTAGGAAGCATTTATTGGACTTAGGGGAAAACTAAAAGTCACCAGAAAATTGTGCCTAAAATAACTACGAAAATTATAAATAAAAATGGTAAAAATTGGGCTTTAATTATTATCTAATCAGTCCATTGATAAAGTCCACTAATCAGCCCTTGAATGCTTCTTGCCTTTTGAATTGGGCCTTCCAAAACAGTCTTCAAGTTGGACTGAAAT
Organism: Sophora flavescens; assembly: GCA_030762895.1. Classification (NCBI taxonomy): domain Eukaryota; kingdom Viridiplantae; phylum Streptophyta; class Magnoliopsida; order Fabales; family Fabaceae; genus Sophora; species Sophora flavescens. The sequence goes on from JAUPTC010000538.1 coordinate 34,659, forward strand.
CAACCTCATCAAGTTGGAGCAAAGTGACCCAATTTGGAGCAGCCTCTAATGCGTGCTTGGTCTTCCTTCTCTTTGATCATTATGATTAGGCCTTGTAAAGCTTGCTTCATCCTCGTAGTCATAGGACCTCCAATTCCATGCAAAGGATCTTTAGATGGGCTGGCTGCATCTCTATCATTACACAGCCACTTGAAGTGGATTAAACACACCAAAAGAAATAAAAAATAACTTAGTGCCTTGGTCCCAAATAAATCAATTGGACTCTTGCACTTTTATTCAAGTAAAAATAAAATAACTTCGTTGTAAATTAGACACCATTATTGGTTTCTATCATTCCCTCCCTCTTGAAGAGAATTCGACCTCGAATTTATTACCTTTGGGAATCGTGTTCATCCTCCGGGTTCAAACACAACTCTTTTGAATCTATGGGGCACCTCTCTTGGAATTACTTCTTCAACTTCCTTCAAAATAGAATCATCACCTCTAGGCAAAGATATGAACATCACCTTGATTTATTTTACAAAGAGACTCCCAATTTTGTTTTCAACCTTTGTATCACTCTTTTTTTGTTGCTCTTTACTTTTTGTTGTATGGCCTTCACCATTCTTTTCTTCGTGACCTATTGGAGAAATATTAGACAAAGTAGAAGAATCCCAACATTTGATTCCATAAACTAATCTAGAAGAAGATATTAGAGTAAAAGATGGCCATGACTTCCCAAGTGAATTTGAAGATGTATTCTCGGCTTTAGGGGAAGGACATTCTCTAGTTGTCTTCATCTCCTTATCTTCCTCTTGCAATTCAACTCCAATTGATTGTTGGCATTCTTCCTTTGGAATCACATTTTCAATTTCATTGATTGTCTTGCAAGCTTCCTTTGGAACCACATCTTTAATTTCATTGAATGTCTTGCAAGCTTCCTTTGGAGGAAAACCCTTCTTCTCCAAGCGTCTTAGATATCTTTGCATTTCAAAGGATAGTGTTGCCATGATAGGTGGTGGGAAGAAGAATTTTTTTTTTTGGAATACAAAGGATAGATAACACCTGATTTCAAGAGTCGAAGCTCTGATACCAAATGATAGGAGATCACTTAGGACCGTCTTGAAAAGAGGCAAAGGACACAAGGAACTTGACCCAAACCGCGACCTGCCGGTAGAACCAGAGTTATCAAAGAAGCGTGACCCTAACCGCGACCTGCCGGTAGAACCAACACTATAAAGTTCTTAACCCAAGAACAAAGGGAAAAGCTCTCACAATAGAGAAACTCTCAAATTTCATTAATCATCCAAATCTGAATTGTGTAGTACAAGAGTTCCATATTTATAGCCTAACTAGGAAACACGAGAATTAAATTCCCACTACCATGCATTTACCACATACATTGACAAATGCATGTACACTACCTAGAAAGTAAGCATAATCAAGGAATTAAATTCCCAGCAGCTATTATTATGACTTACGGAACTACTAGGAAGCATTTATTGGACTTAGGGGAAAACTAAAAGTCACCAGAAAATTGTGCCCAAAATAACTACGAAAATTATAAATAAAAATGGTAATAATTGGGCTTTAATAATTATCTAATCAGTCCATTGATAAAGTCCACTAATCATCCCTTGAATGCTTCTTGCCTTTTGAAATGGGCCTTCCAAAACAGCCTTTTGAAATGGGCCTTCCAAAACAACCTCTTGAAAAGAAGAATGATGAGCAAGAGAAAAATAGTGAGCGAAAAGAGAGTTCTTTGGCAACAAAAAGTAAGGAGAAGAGGGATTTGATTTCAAGACAGCCCCAATGCATAATTTATTGCAAGGACTTTTGTTTAATTTCCAATGCTTCTAATGATCTCTCTTTACCTAGTGGTGTTGTAACTCTTTTGCAGAAATTTGGAGATTTCATCCCAAAGGAAGTACCCCATGGTTGGGAAACTTTCAAGGATTCCAAAAGTCTCGATAAAGCACCTACTCGTGCTTTACCTCCTATTGAAATATATTATGAACTTAAGTTTGATACAACCGGTGTAATGGAAGAGTTCATCCCAAGGGAGGTACTCCATGGCTTGGGAACTTGCATGGTTACCCAAAAGTATGGATATCTTAACACAAGATTCGATAACATGCTTGGGATTGAAGTCATAAATTCGAGGATGAATTTTCTTAAAGAAGGAGGGTATGATATGATCCATGGGGGGGCAAGTCCAATTTCCAACAAGAATGATATGAGCCCAATGAAGACCATGGATCAAGAATCAAATCAAGGACTTGGTGGGCCCATGACAAGAGTTAGACACAAGAAATCCCAACAACCTCTTAATTACATGGGGGCTATTTTGATAGAGGCAAGCCCAAGAATGAGACCAAATGGAATGGAGCCCCAATTGATGACTTATCTCATTCAACTAGAAGACCCATGATCATTTTCAAATGGGGCATGCTCTAGTTATGAGTCCACTTGGTTATTTTATTTTAATTCAATAAGTGTAATGGGTTATGTGTGTGTGTGTCCAAATTGGCTAAGTGTTGCAAATGGGGTCAAGCCCACTTAAGTCCATGTTGTACACGAATTTGGGAGCTTAGTAGGAGGAATCTTTGGTTTGCATGCCAATAGTAACTCCTATAAGTTATTAGTTTGTTTATTGTTTTGTTAATTATGTGGGAGTTACACTTTTTAATATGAGAAGTAAAGTGTGGCAGCCACATAATGATGGTTATGAGAGAATATTAAACTCACCATTAGAGGCTGAGTTAAGGAGGGAATTAGTGAGTCATTTAGTGACATGATTAGGCTAATTATTGTGGGGGTTATGATCTCTTTTGGAAGCCAAAAAGTTGGCAGCCTAATACTCTATTTGTACACTCCATTTTCATGTTGAATAATAACTTGGATGTTGAATTTGGATTAAATCCATTTGTGAGGGAATTGTCGACTTGGCTTGTTTGGTGCACCAGATTCATGACTTGGCTCGGTGTGGTGCACCAGATTCATGGTTTGGCTAGTTGTGGTGCACCAGATTCCTGACTTGACTCGGTGTGGTGCACCAGATTCCTGACTTGGCTCGGTGTGGCGCACCAGATTCCCGACTTGGCTCGGTGTGGTGCACCAGATTCCTGATTTGGCTCGGTGTGGTGCACCAGATTCATGGTTTGGCTCGGTGTGGTGCACCAGATTCCTGACTTGGCTCGGTCTGGTGCACCAGATTACTGACTTGGCTCGGTGTGGTGCACCAGATTCATGATTTGGCTCGGTGTGGTGCACCAGATTCATGACATGGCTCGGCTTGGTGCACCAGATTCCTCACTTGGATCGGCGTGGTGCACCAGATTCCTGACTTGGCTCGGTCTGGTGCACCAGATTGATGACTTGGCTCGCTGTGGTGAACCAGATTCATGGTTTGGCTCGGTGTGGTGCACCAGATTCCTGACATGGCTCGGCGTGGTGCACCAGATTCCTGACTTGGCTCGGCGTGGTGCACCAAATTCCCGACTTGGCTCGTTGTGGCGTACCAGATTCCTGACTTGGCTCGGCTTGGTGCACCAATTTGCTGACTTAGCTCGGCGTGGTGCACCAGATTCCTGACTTGGCTCGGTCTGGTGCACCAGATTCCTGACTTGGCTCGGTCTGGTGCACCAGATTCATGACTTGGCTCGGTGTGGTGCACCAGATTCATGGTTTGGCTCGGTGTGGTGCACCAGATTCCAGACTTGGCTCGGTGTGGCGTACCAGATTCCTGACTTTGCTCGGTCTGGAGCACCAGATTCCTGACTTTGCTCGGTCTGGAGCACCAGATTCCTGACTTGGCTCGGTGTGGTGCACCAGATTCCTGACTTGGCTCGGTGTGGTGCACCAGATTCATGATTTGGCTCGATCTGGTGCACCGGATTCATGACTTGGATCGGTCCGGTGCACCAGATTCCTGACTTGGCTCGGTGTGGTGCACCAGATTCATGGCTTGGCAAGTTGTGGTGCACCATATTCCTGACTTGGGTCGGCGTGGTGCACCAGATTCCTGACTTGGCTCGATCTGGTGCTCCAGATTACTGACTTGGCTCGGTGTGGTGCGCCAGATTCATGATTTGGCTCGTTGTGGTGCACCGGTCTGGGGCACCAGATTCATGACATGGCTCGGTTTGGTGCACCAAGATTCCTGACTTGGCTCGGCGTGGTGCATCGGATTCCTGACTTGGCTCGGTCTGGTGCACCAGATTCCTGACATGGCTCGATGAGGTGCACAGATTCATGACTTAGCTCGGTGTGGTGCACCATGGTGCACCAGATTCCTGACTTGGCTCGGTGTGGTGCACCAGATTCCTGACTTGGCTCGGTGTGGTGCACCAGATTCATGATTTGGCTCTGTCTGGTGCACCAGATTCATGACTTGGCTCGGTGTGGTGCACCAGATTCATGGTTTGGCTAGTTGTGGTGCACCAGATTCCTGACTTGACTCGGTGTGGTGCACCAGATTCCTGACTTGGCTCGGTGTGGCGCACCAGATTCCTGACTTGGCTCGGTGTGGTGCACCAGATTCCTGATTTGGCTCGGTGTGGTGCACCAGATTCATGGTTTGGCTCGGTGTGGTGCACCAGATTCATGACATGGCTCGGCTTGGTGCACCAGATTCCTGACTTGGCTCGGTGTGGTGCACCAGATTCCTGACTTGGCTCGGTCTGGTGCACCAGATTCATGACTTCGCTCGGTGTGGTGCACCAGATTCATGGTTTGGCTCGGTGTGGTGCACCAGATTCCTGACTTGGCTCGGTGTGGTTCACCAGATTCATGACTTGGCTCGGTGTGGTGCACCTGATTCATGGTTTGGCTCCGTTTGGTGCACCATATTCCAGACTTGGCTCGGTCTGGTGCACCAGATTCATGACTTGGCTCGGTGTGGTGCACCAGATTCATGGTTTGGCTCGGTGTGGTGCACCAGATTCCTGACTTGGCTCGGTGTGGCATACCAGATTCCTGACTTGGCTCGGTGTGGTGCACCAGATTCCTGACTTGGCTCGGCGTGGTGCACCAGATTCCTGACTTGGCTCGGTGTGGTGCACCAGATTCCTGACTTGGCTCGATGTGGTGCACCAGATTCATGACTTGGCTCGGTGTGGTGCACCAGATTCATGGTTTGGCTCGGTGTGGTGCACCAGATTCTAGACTTGGCTCGGTGTGGTCCGTTCCGACTTGGCTCGGTGTGGCGCCCCTGATTTGGCTGTGTGGTGCACCTTCGGGCTCTTCCCTCGGTGTGGTGCACAGATTCATGGTTTGGCTCGGTGTGGTGCACCGTTCCGACTTGGCTCGGTGTGGTGCAGTTCTGACTGGCTCGTCTGGTGCACCAGATTCCTGACATGGCTCGGTCTGGTGCACCAGATTCATGACTTGGCTCGGTGTGGTGCACCAGATTCATGACTTGGCTCGGTGTGGTGCACGAGATTCCTGACTTGGCTCGGTGTGGTGCACCAGATTCCTGATTTGGCTCGGTGTGGTGCACCAGATTCATGGTTTGGCTCGGTGTGGTGCACCAGATTCCTGACTTGGCTCGGTTTGGTGCACCAGATTCCTGACTTGGCTCGGTGTGGTGCACCAGATTCATGATTTGGCTCGGTGTGGTGCACCAGATTCATGACTTGGCTCGGCTTGGTGCACCAGATTCCTGACTTGGCTCGGCGTGGTGCACCAGATTCCTGACTTGGCTCGGTCTGGTGCACCAGATTGTTGACTTGGCTCGGTGTGGTGAACCAGATTCATGGTTTGGCTCTGTGTGGTGCACCAGATTCCTGACTTGGCTCGGCGTGGTGCACCAGATTCCTGACTTGGCTCGGCGTGGTGCACCAGATTCCCGACTTCGCTCGTTGTGGCGTACCAGATTCCTGACTTGGCTGGGCTTGGTGATGACAACCCAAATGGTGGTTGCCTTGAAATGATCTTTTTGATTGAAATTCGTTTAGTGTTGTGCCACTTTGGTTCAAGACCAAAGACCAAATCAATTTCAGATTTAAGTAACAAAACAAAAGTTGAAGAAGAAAGAAGAAAGTGGAAGAGATAGAGATGATGAAGGATGATGAAGGCGCCACAAACAATGGAAATTGTTTGATAAGCCAAGTGATGTTCGCCACGAGAATTTGGAGATTCTTGATAAGAACTCAATCTTGGTTCAACCAAGAACTTAGGAGAAACACTTAACACTAATTTGGATAAATTCCAACAACATCAAACTTGTTATTTCATATGAATTTTCGTTTTACGTATAGTATGGCAGCCAAACTCTTGGCATCCAAAGATAAAATGAAACCTCCACTTGAATAGCCTAATTATGTCACTAAATGACTCACTAATCCCTGCCAACTTTTGGCTTCCCAAAGAGATCATAACCCCCACAATCATGTCACTAAATGACTCACTAATCCCTTCTTAACTCAGCCTCTAATGATGAGTCTATTATTCTCTCATAACCATCATTATGTGGCTGCCACACTTTACTTCTCATATTAAAAAGTGTAACCCCCCATAATTTATACAATTTATCAAAATATCAACACACTAGTTTAGGAGTTCTTATAGCATGCAAGCTAAAGATTCCTCCCACTAAGACAAATTCGTTTTCCATCATGGATTACAAGTGGGCTGCCCCAAAAACATCACTTAGTAATTGGGCTCACTCATAAAACCCATTTACACTTATTGAATTAAAACAAACAACTAAAATTGGACTCTTCTTCATGTTGCACGCCCCTCTTGTCATGGATCCTTTAGTTGGATAATGAAAGTTAATAATTTGGGCTTCATTCCATCCAATCTTGCATTTGAGCTTGCTTCCATGAAGAGAACCATAGTTTGAATTAACACTTGTTGGGCTTTCTTGGTTGTAACATTTGTAATTGGCCCACCAAGTCCTTGATAAGCTTCTTGAACCATACTCCAAATTGGGCTCATATCATTCCCCCCTTCTTTGAGTGAATTCGTCCTCGAATTGAAGTCTTCATCACCAAAATTAGTCATTTTGGGTGCATCCAGAGTGTTCTTCACAATGACATTGCCATAGGGTGCTTCCTTTGGAATGAAATTACCAAATTTCTGCAAAAAAGGTACAACACCACTAGACAAAGAAAGATCCTTAGAAGCATTAGCAATTAAATAAAAATTATTGCAATAAAAAATGAATTGGGGTTGCCTTGGAATCAAAGCCTCCTTCTCTTCACTTTTTGTTGCCAAACAACTCTCTTTCTTTTCACTAATTTTCACAATATTTTCCTCATTATTTTTATCTTGATCACTCTTTTTTTCAATTGTTTTCTCACCTTTTTCTTCAATCTTTTTCTCACTCTCTTTTTCAATCCTTTTTTCACTCTCCTTTTCTTTCTTTTTCTCACTCTCCTTTTCTTTTCTCTCTTGCTCTCTTTTTTCTCTCATTCTTATTTGATCCTCACAAACTTACTTTGGAGATAAAGGAGAAAGAATGGCCTTTCGGTCTTGATGCATGAAGGTGAACTTATTTGAGAACCCATCATGGATGGCCTTTTTGTCATATTGCCAAGGCCTTCCCAACAACATATGGCTTGCCTCCATAGGCACCACATCACAAAGTACACAATCTTCATAATTTCCAATTGAGAATGGGACCTCTACTTGTTTGTTCACCACCGTTTCCCCAACCTCACTTAGCCATTGAAGCCTATATGGCCTTGGATGTGCCTTAGTAACAAGATTCAAGGACACCAATCTAGTGCTTACAACATTGGCACAACTCCCACCATCAATGATTAGAGAACATACCTTTCCTTGAATTAGACATCTAGAATGAAAGATATTCTCCCTTTGGCTTGCTTCATGATCCTTGACTTGACTTCCCAAAAGCCTTCTTACCATGAATAAGTCTCCCTCCGGAATTTCTTCTCCTTTTTCACTCTCCTCCTCACTCGAGGCTTCGCTTTGTGAGACCACTTCACCATTCCTTGCCACCATTGTCCTCTTTGTTGGGCATTGGGATGCAATATGCCCATGGCCTAAGCATTTGAAACACTTCACATCACGGCTCCTAGAACTTGTTTCCGTTGGCTTCTTTCCTTGAGGGGTGCTCCCGGCCTCTTTAGAAAATGGTGCACCCTCCTTCTTTGAATCTTCCTTCCAATTTGAGGATGGAAATTTGGAAGATGAAGAAAAAGAATATTTGGACTTTCTCCTCTTAATTTGTTGCTCCACCTTAATCGCTTGTTGAACCAAATCTTCAAGCTCCACATAATTTTGTAACTCCACTATGTCTTGAATATCTTGATTCAAGCCATGTAAGAACCTTGCCATGGTAGCCTCCCTATCTTCTTTAAAATTTGACCTAAGTAAGGCCAACTCCATCTCCTTGAAATATTCATCAACGCTTTTGGTCCCTTGGGTAAGCCTTTGTAACTTTTGTGAATATCCCTTTGATAATGATTTGGGACATACCTCTTCCTCATGATAAATTTCATCTCCTCCCAAGTGTCTATGGGCTCTCTTCCATGTCTTCTCCTTTCTTTTTGTAGTTGGTCCCACCACACAAGGGCATATTCCTTGAACTCAAGGGCGACTACTTTCACCTTCTTGCTTTCATTGTATGAATTACAATTAAAGACTTGTTCTATTTTTAGCTCCCACTCCAAGTAAGCCTCCGGATCATTCTTCCCAATAAAGGAAGGAACTTTGATTTTGACCCCTTCAAGTCCTCTATCACGTCTCTCTCCCCTATGTCCTCCTCCTCTATGTCGTCCTCCTCTAGGCCTTCCTCTTTCACTATCATAGTCACTTGAATCGTCACGATGTAGGTTAGCAAGTTGTCTATCATAATTGGCTTGCATTTGCTCCATTTGTCTTTGAAGAGCTTGGACTTGATTGGCCATCCTAGCTTGAAGAGTGGCTGACCTTGGAGATAGTGGTGGACTATCCTCATTGTTGGCCATGATTTGAGTAGAAGAGTTTGTGTTTCCTCACTACACTCCCTCACTAGTTCACACAATGGATTTTTTTTTCCACTCTTTTGGCTTTTTCCACACAAAATGTATTTTTTTTTCACTCTTGCCTTTTTCCTCTCAAATGTTCTCCTTGAGTTCTTAGAGGAATCAAGACAACAAACACAAAAATTCCAAAATCAAGCAACAAAAATCACAAAAACTTAGCAAACAAAGGAACAAGAAAAGAAAGGCTAGAAAGGAAAAGGTTTGGAATAAAGAAATAAAGGAAAGAAGGGAAATATTTTCTAGAACACAAATTGCCCAAATAGAACTTTCTCTTCTCTTTTCTCCAAGACTTCAAGAACATTTTTTTTTAATTTTTGCCCAGATTTTTTTTTTTTAACTTTGAAGAGAAGAATCAAACTTGTACACTTGTGTATGATCAAACAATAGCCACGAAATTTTTTCCCTTCAAAACTGAATCAAAGTAGTAATTTTTTTTTGTTGGTTTTTTTTTTGTTTTAGAACAAAATGGTGTAGAAGAAGAACAAAGAAGAAAAACGAAAATCACAACACAATTTCAATCAAAGCCTGAGCTCTGATACCAAATGATGACAACCCAAATGGTGGTTGCCTTGAAATGATCTTTTTGATTGAAATTCGTTTAGTGTTGTGCCACTTTGGTTCAAGAACAAAGACCAAATCAATTTCATATTTAAGTAACAAAACAAAAGTTGAAGAAGAAAGAAGAAAGTGGAAGAGATAGAGATGATGAAGGATGATGAAGGCGCCACAAACAATGGAAATTGTTTGATAAGCCAAGTGATGTTCGCCACAAGAATTTGGAGATTCTTGATAAGAACTCAATCTTGGTTCAACCAAGAACTTAGGAGAAACACTTCTCACGAATTTGGATAAATTCCAACAACATCAAACTTGTTATTTCATATGAATTTTCGTTTTACATATAGTATGGTAGCCAGACTCTTGGCATCCAAAGATAAAATGAAACCTCCACTTGAATAGCCTAATTATGTCACTAAATGACTCACTAATCCCTGCCAACTTTTGGCTTCCCAAAGAGATCATAACCCCCACAATCATGTCACTAAATGACTCACTAATCCCTTCTTAACTCAGCCACTAATGATGAGTCTATTATTCTCTCATAACCATCATTATGTGGCTGCCACACTTTACTTCTCATATTAAAAAGTGTAACCCCGCATAATTTATACAATTTATCAAAATATCAACACACTAGTGTAGGAGTTCTTATAGCTTGCAAGCTAAAGATTCCTCCCACTAAGACAAATTCGTTTTCCATCATGGATTACAAGTGGGCTGCCCCAAAAACATCACTTAGTAATTAGGCTCACTCATAAAACCCATTTACACTTATTGAATTAAAACAAACAACTAAAATTGGACTCTTCTTCATGTTGCACGCCCCTCTTGTCATGGATCCTTTAGTTGGATAATGAAAGTTAATAATTTGGGCTTCATTCCATCCAATCTTGCATTTGAGCTTGCTTCCATGAAGAGAACCATAGTTTGAATTAACACTTGTTGGGCTTTCATGGTTGTAACATTTGTAATT
>JAUPTC010000539.1:0-45163 GCA_030762895.1 Sophora flavescens
TTTATTACATTTTATTAGCTTTGAAAATAGAAAATAAAAGTAAATAATTATTCAACTCTAAAACAACTAAATTAACCTAAAAACAATTTCTGAGACTCAATACTATAAGACAATCGAGTCTAATTTGGGTAAAATGGTATAAAATAAGCCTGAAAGCCAAGGTCTTGACTAGTTATAAAACCCGAGTCAAACATAGGCTCATCATAGCTAGACAAGGGTTTGTAGAAACTAAGTTTGGGGTGGCTCTGAGGTTTGATATGTTATTTTAGGATAGAGAAAAGAAAAATAAGGGATTGAAGCCAAAGTCAAAAAGAAAAAAGAAAATTTCAAGAAAATAAAAAATTATTAAAGGAAAAGGTTGTATACAAAAAAATTTAATAATAATTGAAAAATAAATAAAAGTGGAAGAGTCAAGGTAAAAGGTTTAAGTACTATAACATTCACAGGGATGTAAGCTTTAGCACCTTTTATATCTTGCCTTTGTGAGGGCAAATGACAAGCTATGAAAGACATTTTGATGATGCAAGAATGTTTTTAATTAGCTTTGTTGAATGAAAATCAAATTCATGGAAATGCTCTTGAAATGTGAATTGAGTGAAGGTTGATAAGCCACAGACAATTGGCGAATGGTGAATATTAAATGCCCTTGAGGAGGTAAATGTTTTGAAATTGGTGATCTCTATCTCATGGTAAGACCTTTGTGGATTAAATTGCAGTGATTAAATTCTAAATTGTTTTGTGAAATAGATGTGGGGTTAGTGATGTAAGGAGGAAACATTGAAGAAATGTGAATTGGTAAAAATTGTAAATTTGTGTGAAATTGAGTGGAGTCTGTGAGCTTACCCGTTGAGTCTTTGAGTTTAGTTTTGTGAGGACAAACAAAGTTTAAGTTTAAGATTATTTTGATAATCAGTTAGCTAATCATGTTTGTACATTATTTTAAAGCCGGATTGTCAATAAAAATAAATTAGTGCTTGATTCCTTAAATTAGACTTCGTTTCCTATTTGATTATTTTAGAGTCAGTGTGCTTTATTGATTTTAATTATAATTTAATTGATTTTCTCCAGATTTTTTCTTTTGGGAAAGGAAATGAAGAGTTAATTGAAAGTGCAGGGGTAGGTGAAGTTGGTGGTGAACTTGGATGTGGAATAGATTGAAACACAATTGGATTGAATTAAAAGTTTTAAAAATTGAAAAGTTGGAAGAGGATAAGCCAGGCGTTGATCAAACTTTCACGTAGTCAGTTCAGTGGTTTGAAGATGCAGTTAGCAATGAGGTTTGTGCATTGAAGATTGAATTCGATGTGGATTTAGCTTTGGTAAATTGATCAAGATAAAGCCACGTGATGCAACTTGTGAATATTGCAGAAGAAATTTTGATAGATTGATAACCGGTATCGTGAAACATAGTATTTCAGAGCGATGTGAATTAAATGGGACCCAATTGAGATTCAATTTTGTTATTAGGAGATAGCGTTATGAAAATCAAATTTAACGTAAAGCTACATGATTTTATTTTTAAAAGGGATGGATTATATTGAAAGGGCGCACGCACGAGAAGGGAAGGCTAATTGATTACTTTAGTATATGTTAAGAGTTATGAGGGACATCAAGCGGGGGAGCGCTGCATAGGGTAAGAGAACACTCTGGAAGGGAAATCTTTACCTTCAATGTAGTTTTCTTGTTCTGCATTCTTTATTTTATGGTTGGTAGTTGTTTGTGCTTAGGTTAGACATTTTACCGTTATTATGCTGAATGTTTGATTTTCCCTTTTGTTAATGTTCGATTCGATGAACGGGTTATTATCGTGCTTTATCCGTGAATTGATTGATCACTTTTTGCATGTCTTAGATATTCTAGAGGACGAACTTAGCGGTGAACCTAGGTATCGGATCTATAGGAATTGAACTTGGGGCTTGAGTAGAAGAGAGTTAGAAGCGCTTCGAGTGTAGAATTGAGTTATCATAAATAGTAATAGGTTAGTTAAATACAATTATCAGGAGAGTATGGGTTAGTTTAATTGAGCAGGTTCTATATGTCGAAGAGGGAACATTAACTAAGTTAGGATGATTCATCTTCAATTGGTTAAATATTAATAAAAGGGTAGTCAATTAGATTTCATAATTCGTCAGTGTGTTATATCAATCCAAAAAATCTATATTAAATTTGAAATCCATGTTTAGTTTGATTTCTTTTATTTATTTTATTTTCTTGGAAATCTATTCACACTTATTTCTATACTAAAATGATTGTTAATTTTGCAGTGGTGCATGAACTCTCAATCACCAGTTGATACTATTAATTTACCCATCGTTTTAATTGTGCCTAGACGACAATCCATTTTCACTTGTGGAGTCAACACATCGGCCATTTGAGCAGCATTTATTAGTTGATTTATTTTTCTCGGTTAGAGTTAGATGCACAGTTTTGAGGCTACGGCTTATTTCATCTGTAATTTTATTATCTTTACTTTATTAATTATTTTATTTGAGTTATTTTAAACTTAAATGAATTTGTCAATTTTTTGTTTAGTGGATTTACCTTTGTTAAGATTTCACGAATGTAGTTTACTCATACCGTCCTTTAACCTAAGGCCTCTCTCTCTCAACATTCCTCACTATTTTTGCTGTAGTTCATCCAACGAGGTGGTTTTGGGTCATTTTGGGCCTAAATCCACCCTCTATCGATTTTTCTATATACATATCTAAATAAATGGTTTTCCACATAGATATGGTTTTTCTTTCATGTTTTTCCGTGTTTGGTGGTTGAATGCGACGGTGTTTTGTTCATCGTTTTGTTGCGGCGTCATTTGGTTTCCTAGTCTTGTGCCAGCGTTGTTGGTTGATTGTGGTCGAACGACCATTCAGATTCAAAATTAAAACTTGGAGGCATGGCGATTAAATCAGAGGCATAAATATTCAGTCACTTTGATTTTGTCGCATTTGTAGGTGTTTCGTGTTATCTTTGTTGCTTTAATGTTAGCAGTTTTCCAGTACATGCACGATTTTGCGATGCCGAATTGTGTTTTCAATATGTTTACCAATTTGAGATAAATGAATGAATATTTTTTTGATAAAAAAAAGTTTTAGCAGTTTTACCATTTTTATGATTAGGTTACTAATATACGATGGGCTTGCATTTATTTTTGACGAATATGTTGAACCTAAATATGCCATATTCTTTGAGATTGAGTTTATTCATGTTAGTTAGTTATGGGCCTCCTTATTTTCCCAGTTCCCTATAGAAAACCATTTTTGTTTTCTTAAAAACGAGAATTTGATGACTTTTTTTATCTATATTTGAGGAAAAAAAAATTATAGAGACGGTTTGGTATTACCAACTTATTATTATATTTACAAGTTGTTTTTGAACATGTGCAGAGAACCCCTTAGAAAAGTCAGGGTACTAGTTAGCATAAAAGGTTTGCTCATAAGATCACCCACCTAAATTTATCCTAAAACTAATACTTTTTTTATACGTTTTACTTTGGTTATACCTTTTTTAGTTTTTTTTTGTCTTGAGGAAGGGGTATCGAGTCAGCGGTACTAATCTCCGCAGAAATGAATGGCCTTTTGAGGCGGGAAAGCCTCCCGGCGGAGAAGTCGCTCCATACACACAGGCTGGCATTGAACCCCGTCACTTGGTTGAGACACAGTCCACCCCATGTGCTGACCTCAGGTTAGTTACCTTTATTCGGTTTGAAATTTCATAACCTTATCAATATGTGTGAGCTTCGAAGAGTGTTACGGTATGCATTTACAATTAGGGTGATGTATTTTACACCACAAATAACTCTTATACACCACATTTTTAAAAATATTCCTAGAATACCCCCGATTATCTTAAACACCTAAACCTATTGGAAATACACCGTTCAAATTATCTCTCCTTCCTCTCTCCACTTTCTCCTACTTACCCCACCCGTTCAATAATTCATAGGTTATTTTTTTCATTTTTATTATTTCATGTTGAACCCATTGAAACCACAATACTGCTCCTTATTCCTTCTTTTTTTTTCGTTTCGAATTATCGTCTCAGAGCATTGATCGGGTATGCGTGATTTTTCTCGTAAAATCACGAAGTAAATTTTCGGTATTATGTGTTTCGTATTATCTAGGACTTAAACTTAGATGTTGTGTTTTTAATTTTTCTTCCACTTACTAGATGTGAATATTCGGTACATTGTTTTATCGAACGTATAATCGGTATACTATACGTTATAACATACTGTCATGGAAATCAGGCATTATAGAGAAGTGTCTAGGATATGGATTTCGTTATGTTTACTTTAATTAATATAAATTAATAATAAATAAAATTAAAAGAAAACATCAATGAATAATAATATTATTATTTTTGTGGTGTTGATATTGTTATTTTTTATATATATATATATATATATATATATATATTTTGCTTACGTGTATAAATTATCATGAAAGAGCAAATATCAAAGTTGTTTGAAAGAGTGGACATGCGAGCTAAGAGTGTGGATTTCTTGATGCATTCGCCACTTGAAGAGGGTGCGTGATTGAAAATTATTGATGTTTAGTAATGGCTATGTGAACAATATAACGTCCTTTTATTTTTATTTCTAGGTCTTCCTACACGAGATAATCTTTTGAATTGGGCCTAAGCCATTGGGATGGAGAATGAGTTTGTTGTTGTCATCGGGAGGTCGAGAGGCGGGTGGTATAGGAAGGAAGCCATTTGTAATCTTGGATTGTCAAAGGTGTGGAAAATATAGGCAATCTAAGAATGTGTTAGTTCGCAAGGTGGTGGGGGACAAAAACAATGTGAGTGTCCCTTTAGGTTAAAAGGAAAGCTTGGGAAACATGGTGATGGATGGAATGTCGTTTGTCGTGTGTGGATTTCACAACCATGAGGTAGTTGAAACATTGGTGGGTCATCCATATAGCAGTGCGCCTAAGTCGTGAAGAGAAGTCTTTGGTTGGTGATATGACAAAGAACAATTTAAAGCCAAATAGATATTCGGCTGAAAGATCATAATTTGAAAAATGTCACTACTATCAAGCAAATATATAATATATGCCATATGATTTGAAGTCTTGAGGTCCAAATGTCGATATATAATGGAATTACACACTTGTCCATATAAGTATGAAAGTCTTTGTTGTACCCTATGCATAGGTCCTGGAGGATTAAGGTAACATAAGAGATCCAGTACACAATGTCTAAGTCCTCGCCTCTTATCCGCAAATAATGTAGTCCCAACCAAATCTGACATATATGCTCTTGCAGCATAGTCACAGGTTATCATCATTCTCACTCTACGGTCGACACATCCACAACCATAGGAAACAAATGTGGCAACCTCGCAGTGGCTTGCATCTCCCTAGATGCCTTCGCCCCTTGTCACACCTAAGAGCTCAACTAGTAAATCTTAGCAATATCATTTGGACATGACGGGTAATGAAGGGAAGATGTTGTTGATCAAGTAGATGTAGTATGAGCGATACATCATCCAGCGTAATGGTCATCTCCCGAATGGCAAGTGGAAACGCCAAGTCTCTTTTTGCCATTGCTTAGTAAATGCGGACAACATACCCTTATCCACTATGGCATAACTACGAGGCCTACAAGGATGCCGGCCAGAGTTCTTGCCAAATTCTTTATATAGTCACTCTAGATAACAATTTCAGGGCTTTTACAACCGTTGTTAATAACTTTCAACACACCACGGTCATGCAAGACGATAAGCAAACACTATTAATTATATGAATTTAGTTTGTCTAAAAAACCAAAAACGAAATCCAATTTTTACGTAAGCTATCTCTCGGCTCCATAGTGCGACAACATGCTCCCAAAGTGACCTCAACACGGACAAATCCTCAGGTCCTTGGAAACGACTCCTCCTGCTGTATAGGGACTTCCATCTACAGTACAGGGACCTCCTTTGCATGTTGGGGGGGCTGAACCTGCCCATGAGGTTCTCAACCCCAGTTGCATTGTTCGTAACACGTTCCCTACGCTGCAAGGCATCGGTCATTGTCGCACCTATCTAGTTTTTGCAATTCATACTAATTAATATAATAATTGTAAAAAATTTAAATTTTAAACATATAGTTAATAGAGATAATTAATTAAAAAATTTAAAAATAATAAAAAAAATTAACATACCGGAAATATACATCTGGTATTGTAATTTTGTGACACTTCTTCGGATTGAAGATGCGTTTAATTTTAAACAAAATTAACATAGCGGATATACATCCAATAAAGAGAACTGTAAAACACATATACCGGGATATCCATTTCGTATATAATTCACAAAAGTTATAACATACCAAATATGTAGATCCGATATCTAATCCTTAAACCATGTACACATACGTACATCGGAGTTTCGGTATCTAAAAACCAAATATACAAAAACAGGATCTACGTATCCGGATCGCAACTACATGTAATTTGCGAGGAGAAAGTAGAAGCAAGTTATGGAGGGACAAAGCAACTACAAGTTATGTAATTTGCAGAGAAAAGAAAGAAGCAACTACAAATCCATATCTCAATAGACAAGTATGCATGAAAGAGAAAAGTAAAATTGCAACAAAAAAATTATATATATATATATATATATATATATATATATATATATATATATATATATATATATATATATATACCTAGGGGACAAAGAATCGTCGGTTGCGTAGAGAAAATAGAGGAGAACCGTGGAGATGCGAAATGCGGGCTTCTTGGTCGAGATGCGACGGTTTGTAGTGTGGAGGAGGAGGATGAATGTGATTTCGAGAAAGGGAAAAAGAATGGGGAGAATAAGAAAGAGGGAACCGGATACGATAGGAATCGAAAATTGATTTAGGGATTTTGGGGTTTTCAAATTGTTTTTAATTTTTTGTGGTGTGTGTGAGTTATTTGTGGTGTAAAAGCAGCACCCTTAAAATTATAGTCTCACAAGACTCTAGTCAAAAAGTAATTTGGCCTAATAAAAACAAAGTTGTTGCTTTTACACCACAATTTTTATAATACACCACAAAAACTTTCCAAAAAATTAATATCTCTAAGATACCCCCATATTCTCCTTCCCACTCCTTCATCTTTCATTTCAGGTCTAATTTTCTCTCTTTCATCTTCCATTTCCAGCACCACCTCCTTCTTCTTCATCTTCCATTTCCACTTCTCAAATACACGCGTCTTCTTCCTCTTCTTCGTGATTCGCCGTTCTATCGAAATGGAAGAAGATGAAACATATATGGAAGAAGATGAAACATACGTCGATAGTTAGTGGAGGGCGGAGCCGATCACAAGGGTATGGAAATTTGATGGCGCGACGGTTCGTCGACACACGAGGTGGATCAAGGCGGCACGATTGCAAGAAACGGGACAAGGGGCGGTGCGACGGATGACTTGGCTACTAGATTTGTATTTCAGGTTGGGCACCCACATCCAATCTCCATTTCTTCCTAGTTTTCTACCATTTCTCTTTGACCCTGCTCATCACAAAGTCCATTAATGATGGTGTTAAGAGTCACCATGGTGGGTTCCAAACCAATTTTGAACATAACCCCATGTTAAAAATCCAAAACCTTTGTTCTCCAAATGGCAGAGACGATAACAATGTTAAGAGTATAGACATCGACGTTTTCTTTGTTATCATTCTTATTTTTATTCATTATGTTTTTTCTTCTTTTTAGTTTGATATTCTTTTGGGTGAACATTACTTTGTAGGCCATGCCATTTGGGTGGGAGGGGAGAAGAGGGAGAGAAGAAGAGGGGAGTGGTGTATTTTTTTTCCGAATCTATACAATATATAAACTAATCCCCATTAGAAGGAAAGTATGGACATGTCATCACCACATGAAAAGCTTACCAATGAAGCCTCGACTTTCCTAATCCGGAATTAAAAATATATTTTGCTGTTTAAAAATATTTTAAAAATCCGAAAAATAGTTTTAATATATTTAATTTAAATGTCCAAATTCAAATAGTTTTATTGTTCCAATGCATCCCCACTATCAAAACAGGCTTCAATGCATTGATTTTCTTAATTTATTTCTTCAAATTATTTTAATTGATTTATTTTAACTAAATCATAAATCTAATTTAATTCCAACCTCCCATAATATCCAATCAAATAATTTCTTTGTCTTTCTTTTCAATTCCAATACCACATTCATTTCATTTCTACTTTCTTCCATAAGCATATGTGAGTACCTATTCCCAATGCTCGTAGATGAAAAAATAAATTCAAATCCAAATATTTTACATTTTCCATGCATTGTGAATTGCTACAATAAATTATAATTAAATCAGTATCATCTCTCTACCTTATTATCAATGCTCCCCCTAAATCAGATTTGTTCACTTCTTCAATGGTGCTCCTCATCTTCTTCATTTTCTCTATTTTCTTCATTTCTCTCTCTCTCACCTTTTCTCGCCTTCAAGGAACAAACAAAGAAGATTCCATCATTTTCTTTGAGCTTGCATACTCATGGATTATTGAACTTTAATTGTTAAAGACTTAAAGGTGTGAAATTATAATCGACCGCACCTTATGATTAAGAGAAGAGAAAGGTGAGTATCATATTTTTAAACACTTTCTTCAATATAATTTTTTGTTATTGAGTTAATTTTATAATAAATCTATTGAATTGCATAAATTTATTTCTTTGAATAATAATTCCCCAAACATGTCCTCTTTTTTTTTATTGGGTTCATTGAAATAGGGTTCAAGTGGCACCTCACGTAAGCCATGTGAGGTACCTTATCTTCAGAGCCCCTTAATTCCAGGTTCCCCCAATCCCTTATGTTTTTATTGATTATATTATTATATTATTTGATCATGGAGTTGAAATCAGTTTCCAGAGCCTCTTACTAACATGCCTAATGCATTTTTGGAGAAGGATTTAGGTCACTTTTTCTTTCATAAGGATGAGATTGATGTTCAGTCATTGCTTCATCCTTTGATGTATTATTATATAGATAGATTTTTAATGTGTTTTTAGTATGCTTTTGTTGTGTGAGCAGCAAGTGTTGCTTAGTCACAAAAGGGATATGGTCTATGGATTTGTATATACCCGCTTCAAGAAGTAGGTACTTTCCTTATGATACAGTATCTTTTTGTCCTTCATTTTTCCTTTTTTTTCTTTTTAATTTTCTAATCTCCATGGCCTATATGATTTTGCTGCCATGAATTAAAGTGTGAAGCTTCATGAATATGAAAATTCTAGGAAAGAAGATGACAAGAAATTTGATGAACATGTGTCACATTATTTCTACGTTGTAAATATTTGACCAACAAGAAAATTTACTTTCAAAAGTGAAATTTAATATTTTGTTTTTACTTCATGTATGTAGAATAAAGGATTTGCTTCGCCCATTAAAAAGCAATTGGAAAAAATCCAGTCAAAGATAGAGATGATGCGAGAAAGATAATATGGTAGAGAGATAATCTACTCGTTTTTTTAACAAAATTTCAATAATCTTTAAGTTTTCGTTGGTCTTGTTTTCCATTTTCGCATTATAATCCCGTATATCATGCCTTTGGGGACTTAATCTAATGTTTTTGGTTTTCCGCAATTATCTATTCATATTTTATTTCATTCCTTTTTTTTTTATAACAACATATATATATATATATATATATATATATATATATATATATATATATAAATAAAGAGTACCAGGTACTCTAACCCAATTCATATTTTATTTAATTCCTAATTAGTGGTTTCTAATCTTTAATATTATTAATTAATACTATAAATCTCAATATAAAACTTGAGTTAAATTTGTATTCCACCTTCGATATCTCGTAACTAATCAAATGAGATTGAATCAATACCATATTTATTCAATGTATAATTTCCGGGGTCGTTAATATTCGAGTCATTGGAAATAATATTTTGTTTTAATATAATGATTCAAATCTACAAACAATAATTATTAGTTTCAATTTAATTTACTTGGAATTCTCCATATCATTTTTATGATCACAATATATAAAGTAATTGAATTGGAGCCTCAATATACTCACTATTTATATTGCAATCGGATTCAAGAAATTATTTCTCAATCCGTTTTGTTTTCTCCTACAAACCAAAAGAAAAAAAATAAAGGTCATCCATTGAAGCCACTACTCGATTTTCCTTAGTTTGCTATTTTTAATATCATTGGAATTCGTGTTATCCTTTGTTAAAATCAAAGATTGATTGATATTTGAATCCTTTTTAGATAATTGTACAGTCAAAAAGTATATATAGATATTAGTTAACACATTCAACAAAGATTGTTCTTCCGCCCTTTTCTTGCCATTAAATTCGAAATCCCTTTAAGGTGACCAAGTATTCTCGGTTTTTTTTTCACACTTAATTTGTATATATTTTATAAATTTGTCTCGAACAACTAACCTAATTTTTTAATTATCATATTTAAAAAATTACCATAGGCATGCAAAATTTAAAGCAAGACTTGTTGAACATCTAGCTACACAACCTAGTGAATTTCTAAATTTTGTTTATCCTTATGGTAATGCGCGTTTCATTCAATTTGATGATGATGATGATGATGATGATGGTGATGATGATGATGATGGTGATGATGATGATGATGATGATAATAATAATAATACTTGAATATGAAAACTGAATACTTTACTTGTATAATGAATAGGAGTACAAGATATATATACACTTGACTCTAGACTTGATTCCTAAAACAATAAAACTCTATACTAAGTCCTAGGAGAAATATACAATGAATCATAAGAACACAATGGATGGGACTCCACCGTCCACATAAATACACCGATCCATATATTAATTATATTCAACACTCCCCCCTCAAGTTGGAGCATATATGTATGATACAATCAACTTGTTACATATGTATTCTATTCTAGGACCCCGTAAAGACTTAGTCGTCATATTTGCAAGTTGATCTCTAGTACCCACAAAGGAAGACTTAATGATGCCCGAGACGATCTTTTCCCGGATGAAGTGACAATCAACTTCTATATGCTTGGTTCTTTCATGGAAGATAGGATTTGAAGAAAGATACAATGCTGATTGGTTCTCCACAAGCAAGTTCCATAGGACCTATCTCACAAAACTTCAACTCTCTAAGCAAATATTTTAGCCATAGGAGTTCACAAGTAGTATTAGCCATAGCACGATACTCTACTTCTGTGCTTGATCTTGCAATAACATTCTGCTTCTTACTTTTCCATGAAATCGGATTACCTCCAATAAGCACACAGTAGCCTGAAGTAGACCTCCTATCACTAGCATCGCCTGCCTAATCCGCATCTATATATCCACGATATTAATATGACCCCTGTCCATATAAACAATCCATTTACCAGGTGATCCCTTGATATATCTTAGGATCCGAACAACAAGATTCCAATGATTGTCACATGGTGAGTTGAGAAACCGACTTACAACACTAACCAAAAAGCAAGGTCAGTCAAGTCATGGTGAGATAATTTAACTTCCCAACTAATCTTCTATATCCGCCAAGGTCGTGATAGGGCTCCCTCATTAAGTAGAAGCTTTACATTTAGGTTCATAGGAGTATCAACGAGTTTACAATCTAGCATCCCTGTTTCTTCAAGAATGTCAATGGCATATTTCCTCCCGAGAAATGGCAACACTGTTCTTGGTTGGGCTACTTCAATCCCAAGAAAATACCGCAATTGTCCATGATCTTTGGTTTGAAAATGTTTAAACAAGTGTTGCTTCAATTCCTTAATGCTTTCTTGATCGTCACCTGTAATAACAATATCATCCACATATACCACGAGATAAATACGTTTATTCAAGGATGAGCATTTAAAGAATACAAAATGGTCTGCCTCGTAATGAATCATGCCAAACTGCTGGATGACGTTACTGAACTTCCCAAACCAAGCACGAGGTGATTGTTTTAAGCCATACAAGGACTTCTGTAACCTCAAACAAGATCTGTCTCCCCCTGAGCAACAAACCCAGGTGGTGCTCCATATAGATTTCCTCCACCAGATCACCATGTAAGAATGTATTTTTTAATATCCAGTGGTGTAATGGCCGATTGTCTCATGGCGGCCATTGACAAGAACAAACGAACGATGCCATCTTAGCAACGGGAGAAAAAGTATCACCGTAATCCAGGCCATAGATCTGAGTGTACCCCTTTACGACCAGTCGGGCTTTCAAGCGATCCACCTGCCCATTAGGACCAACTTTAACTGTAAATACCCATCGACAACCAACTACTGATTTCCCAACAGGGAGGGAAACAAGGGTCCATGTATGATTAGATTCCAAAACCCCGTTATCTCATCAATCATTGCCTCGCCGCCATCCTGGATGAGATAAGGCTTCCCGAACATTCTTGGGAATGGTAATGAGATGACAAAAGAGATACAAAGGCATAATGGGAAGGAGATAATCGATGGTAACTAAGGAAATTCTAAATGGGATGGCGATTAAGAGTAGAACGATTACCTTTACGAAGGGCAATTGGTAAGTCAATGGAAGCGACTGGTTGGACCACAAAGTGGGAGAAGCGATTGGAGCGGGAGCCGAATCGGGAGGATCAATCTCGGGTGTGATCTCGAGAATTTCAAGCGCCCGACGCTCATAAAAATACCATATCGATGAAACAGGGCGGTCATCATGTGGGTGTGCAAGTTGAGGAATGGGCGTGCACTGAGATGGGTAGAGTCTGAGGTAGCCGATGTGACAAAGTAGGGGTATCTTAAAAAAAATGTAACATCTAAGATACATAAAAGCGATGTGTAGAGGGACAATAACATCGATATCCCTTTGCACTCGAGAATACCCAAGAAAGACACATTTAAGCACGTGCGTGCAATAACTTATCACGACCAGTGAGAAAGATCATGGACAAAACAGGTAGAACCAAACACACGAGGGGGAACAAGATAAAGAAAATCGTTAGGAAATAAAATAGAGTGAGGGATTTTATTACCCAAAACAGAAGGGTGGCATTCGGTTTACCAAATAACAGGCGTAAGAACAACGTCTCCCCAAAACTTCAGCGGTGCATTGGCATTTATTAAAAGAGTCCGAGCTGTATCAAATAGATGACGATGTTTCATAAGCCAAACAACACCATTTTGCTGTGGTGTGTGAGGACAACTGGATTGATGTATGATGCCATGAGAACTCAAAAAGGATTTAAAAGATGTGGAAAATATTCTTTTGCATTATCACTGCGCAAAATGTGAATTAATTTTCCAAACTGATTCTTTATTTGTGAACAAAAGGTTTGAAAGACATCAAATAACTCAGAACGATTTTTCATTAAAAATAACCAAGTACATCTTGAGAAGTCATCAATGAAAGTAACATAATACCTATATCCTCAAATACAAGGAATA
Source organism: Sophora flavescens (assembly GCA_030762895.1). Taxonomy (NCBI): domain Eukaryota; kingdom Viridiplantae; phylum Streptophyta; class Magnoliopsida; order Fabales; family Fabaceae; genus Sophora; species Sophora flavescens. The sequence goes on from JAUPTC010000539.1 coordinate 13,367, forward strand.
CGACTAAGACCCCAAAAATCAGAGTGGATAATACCAAGAGGAGACATAGTTTGACTACTGGCACTACTAGGAAAAGATACTCTAACATGTTTTCCAAGTTGACATGACTCACAGTTCAAGGTCTTCAAATGTGAAAGATGAGGGACCATCTGCTTTAATTTTTCTAGACTTGGATGACCCAGGCGACGATGTAAGAGATCGACAGGCTATGAAACAGCACATACGGTGGATGAGGAAGATCGAAGGTAGTAGAGGCCCTGTGATTCAGATCCAGATCCAATCGTTTGTCCCGTACATCCGCATCGTATAACAAAGGAATCAGAATTAAAGGTTATGGGACAGTTTAGAGTGCGAGTAATTTGGCTAATTGAAATTAAATTAAAGGGACAATCCGGTACAAACAAGACTGAATTTAAAGGTAAGAATGGAAGAGGTGAAGCTTGACCAACACCACTTGGCCTGTGCTTTGGATCCACTCGGCAAGAGTAGTACTATGAGATGTTTTAGCGAATGACAATTTAGAGAAAAGAGAAGGATTACCAACTAGGTGATCGAAGCACCGAGTCTAAAATCCAAGATCCAACAGATGTAGATTGAGAGAGACAAACTTTAGAGTTACGAGTGTGAGCAATGGTGGTCAAGGAAAGCCCGAAGAAAAAGCCTGTTGAGTGACTTTAAATTGAAGATACTCCTTATACTCACTGACCGAAAGTAGATGATCTTCGTCTGACTTGGTAGTAATGGTGGGGGACCCAGAAATCAAACAGGGGCTCAAGTTGTTCTTCTCTGCCATAGAAAAGGGCAATAGTATACAAACAACCTCAAGATTCAAAGAAGGGGTAGCACAACGACAGACCCACAAACCAAACAGGGGAAGAACAGAACTGGGAGGAGACGGCGAACACGGCGGTGCAAGCGCGCGAAAAAGCGGGGGGAAGGTGGCACGTGGATCACACTCTCGGAGAGTGGAGATTTTGGCGGTGGCGCGTGAGGGCGGCGCTCGGTGGGACTTCCGGTCGGTGACTCCTGAGGTGGTTGCCGGTGTTACTCCGATCACCGGACAACTAAAAAACGATGGGTCAGCACTGTAGCTGAACCCCAAACAACACTAACCAGGAACAAAGAGAGCTATGGACCAACTTGAATACGAAAACTGAATACTTTACTTGTGTATAATGAATAGGAGTACAAGATATGTATACACTTGACTCTAGACTTGATTCCTAGAACAATAAAAGTCTATACTAAGTCATAGGATAAATATACAATGAATCATAAGAATACAATGGATGAGACTCCACCGTCCACATAAATCCACCGTCCATATATTAATTATATTCAACAAGAAAAATAATAATAATAATAATAATAATAATAATAATAATAATAATATGATATGATAAACATATTACAACAAAATGGTTAACTTAAACAACATAAAGATAAAAATAAATCTAAGAGATTCTCAACAGAGAAGAATAAAATTATCAAAATATATATATTTTCTATAAGTGATTAACTTGCACGCTGAAATGGTAGAAACAAATAAAATAGATTTTGAAGTGAAAACAAAATAAATGATATGATTGATAATATATTTTCTAAAATTGGTTAATTTTTAAAGGAAAAGGAAAAATAAAATCTAATATATTTTCTCAAAATGATTAACTTGCACGAAGAAAAAGGAAGAAAAAATAAAAATATTCAAAATAGAATAAATAGTGATATCATAGATAAATATATATTTTAAGAATGGTTAACTTTTATAGGGAAAATGTGAAGTAAATTGAATAGATTTTCAATAGAGAATAAAAATAATAATATAATAGATAAATATATTTACTAAAAATGGTTATTTTGCATGGAAAAATAGGTGAAATAAATCAAATAAAAATGGTAGATAATATGAATGTGAGGACCAAATAAAAATGATTATCTCATGCTACTATTGCATTTATGGATGTCTAAATGATTCTTTAGATGATATTATTATCCTTAAATTAAATATTGAGTGTGCTTGGAGGTTCTCATTAAAAATTGATGTTTGATACTCAATGGAAGCACTCAATATACTTATTGATTTACAAGTGTCTTTTTGAGTGTGAAGCTTGATTATTCTTTGTTATCATTCTTATTTTTATTCATTATGTTTTTTTTCTTCTTTTTAGTTTGATCTTCTTTTGGGTGAACATTACTTTGTAGGCCATGCCTTTTGGGTGGGGAGGGAGAAGAGGGAAAGAAGAAGAGGGGAGTGGTGTATTTTTTCCGAATAAATAATGAGTGTAAGAGGATAGTTGGGGTATTTCGGGAATATTAAATTTGTTTTAAAAAATGTGGTGTATTAGAAAAAGTTTTGATGTCAAAAGTAAGTACGACCCTTGAAACAAGTCTAATGAGCTGGGCTGGGCCATAAATATGTGAAGGTGAACCCTGATAAACCTATTTCCGTTCGGGTGTGTCATTTATTTATTCCCTGCGCATAATAATAACACCATACTAGACCACTCTTGTCGTAGGAGGCAGCCAAAGTGAGTGTTTTAGTTCAGTTTTGGTGTTAGGTATGGAGGTGGAGAAGGAAGCCGTAGACGATGGTTTCTGCAATTCAATTGTTTCTGGCTTGGGTGAAAACCAGAAGCACCTCTGCGCCGTCATGGGTGCCATGTCAGAGGAGCTCAGAAACCAGAAACTACCTTCTTCCCCTGTCGCCTATTTGGGCGCCACATGCTCTTCCCTGGACCGCATCGCATCGGAATCTAACCCCCCTAACCACCTCATCGACGCGCTTCTCACTATTCTCTCCCTCCTCCTCCCCACAGTGCCTGTCGTGGTGTTGAAGAAGAAGAGAAAGCCCTTGTCCGAGCTCCTCGTGCGAGTTCTACGCTCTCCTCGGTGGTTTCAGAGAGCGCTTTTGTTTACGGATTCAATTGCCTGTTGCTCATCAACGGCGACACTCACAACAACTTGTTCAATGTCTTGTTAGGGTTTCTTACTGATTCACGACCTAAGGTATGTATGTGTTTATTTATGCATACACACTTGAATTGAATCAATCAATGTTGTGTGTGTGCGCTAACTAGATAAGATATTTCAACAGGTCAGAAGGCAATCTCAGTTGTGTCTTCGTGATATCTTGTTGAACATTCAAAATTCCGAGGAGTTGCTAAGCTTATTGGCGCTTTCTATCTCATCAGATAAGAAGAACATGTCTGGAGACGAAATGGCATTTACTGCACGCCTGCTTGATGCTGGATTCTATAAACTTTATTCCCTTAACAGCCAAATATGTGTAGATAAGCTTCCTTTTGTCTTTAATTATCTCAAAGGTATGAATGATATTTTGAATTATTATATTATGATGATGTTTGTGCATACCAAGCATGAAAGTGTACGTAATTTTTACTTTTAAATATGCAGACATTTTGGCATCTGAACATGAAGAAGCCAGATATGCAGCCACTGATGCACTCAAGAACTTGATCAGTTGTTGTATTGATGAAAGATTGATTAAACAGGGAGTGGATCAGATAACTTTGGATGAAAACAAAGCATCCAAGAGATCAGGGCCAACCATTATTGAAGAAATTTGTACCACTATTTCAAGCTTACTTGATTGTCGCTATACTACTGTCTGGGACAGAGTATTTCAAGTTGTTTCTGCTATGTTTCATAAATTAGGTATTCGGATTTCCGTCAAGTCTTGTTTTACTTTCTTGCGTTGACTTGATAATTTGTTGGTTTGTCATGGGTATGTATTGTGAGGAGAAATAGAGGTGCAATGTAGGGGAGTATGACCCGATGTAACTAACTGCTGAGGTGACAGCAGTGAGGGTAGTGAGGGTGTGGGAGTCAGTTGTAAGATGGGTATATAGGGAATGAATGAGAGAGTGAGAGGCAGGCTGGAATTGGGAGAGATCAGACACTCTTTGCCCAGGCTGTCTTTCTTTCTTTTCCGTACCCAAGCACTGATATCTGCTGATACAGGCTTGAGGAGAGTAATAACACAGCATATTTCCTTTCGAATTTCCCTGTTAATTCCTGGTACCCTATCAGTCACTAATATTTGTTATTGATGCTATTATTTATGCAGGAGATTATTCTACTTACTTTATGACAGGAATACTCAAAAACCTGGAAAATATGCAGAAGCAGCCTGATGAAGATTTTCCCTTTAGGAAGCAGGTCTACCCTTCTTTTCTATGTTGTTTTTCATTTTTTTGATAAACTATACTAGTGTGAATGTCAAGATATTATACATCAAGCTTGGTTGTGTTCGATTTTCCTAGCAGGACCTATGTCCCAATTTTGAACAGTTTCTATTGAGTTGACCCATAGAAAGTTGGATATCTTTTGAATCATATCATGATCTTGAAATTTCAGAAGCAAATAGGTGGTTTTTAGCAGGGTTTTGAAACCGGACGGACCCCCCGACAGAAAACCGTCATGCATTGAACTGCAAAACCCGGTTCAAAGCAGGAAAACCAGTCATAAGATCTTGTAGCTGCTTTCTTAAAAAGAAAAAATTAGTATAAAAGGATTTTGGGTTGGTTTTCCCTATGAAGATGATTTTAACATATATCTTTATATTTATTTAGTTTAATTTCAAAATAATAAAAATTGTGCTTAATAATTTTAGTTGTTATGTTGTTTTTTTGTTTAATATTGTTATAAATATTATATTAAAAATTAAAATAATATTATTTAATTATAACCGGTTCAACCTCGGTTGGACCATTGAACCTCGAACCGCTGCCTTCACCGGTTCGATGACCGGTCCGGTTTTGTAAACCTTGGTTTTTAGCAACACTTTTACACAAATCTGGATTTATCCCTTGCGATATGTGTTAACAGGGGCATTTAATGCTGTTGATGAATGATGCACAATTTGCCAATAACAAAATATAGCTGTCCAGTGTTACAGTATTGAATTTCTATTCATTTATATGAATTTTGGTGTATTACTTTTTTCTTGGTTCATTTCTTAGCCAATATCAATAAGGTTGTTGTTATTGGAGGATCTGGGAATTTGTCTGATCTTATAATTTTTGATATACAACAAATTGCCAGATTGAGGATAGTAAAATAGTTAGAGGAAGGGGGAGACCAACGAAAACTATAGTCCAAATTATCAAGAGAGATAAAGAATTTAACGACTATTTGTAGATATAGTCCATGACAGAATATTATGGTGTTAATTGATCCATGTAGCTGACCCCACCAAGTGGGAAAAGGTTTTGGTTGCTGCTGCTGCTGTTGTAAATTACTGATATGTAGTACTGATACTTTGTACAATATGCAGCTTCATATATGCCTTGGATCTGCTCTTGTTGCAATGGGACCTGAAACTTTCTTATCCCTTATACCTCTGAATTTAGAAGCTGAAGATTTATCTGATGCAAATATATGGCTTTTTCCAATTCTAAAACAATATATTGTTGGTGCGCGTTTAAACTATTTTACAGAAGAAATTTTACCTATGATTGAACGTATAAGGGAGAAGGCTCGAAAGGTATGAAACATTTTATTTTGAGGTGCATTGTTATTGTTCTGCATGGTTTTCATTTCTTACTCTACACTTTGCAGCTTGAGAGACAGGGACTGATAGTGTCAGCAAGGAATGCAGATGCACTTGCTTACTCTTTGTGGTCTTTGTTGCCTTCATTTTGCAACTATCCTATGGATACTGCTAAAAGTTTCATGGATCTGCAGAAACACTTATGTAATAAGCTAAAAGAAGAACATGATATTCGTGGAATAATATGCACTAGTTTGCAGCTTCTGATTCAACAAAACAATAATATTGTGGATTCAAACGATATGGATTATATTGGGCAAGATATTGCCGAAGAACAAGTTTTGGTTGGTTGTTCGCAACAGGTTACAATAGAAAAGTCAGCATCAAAGAACTTGTTGAAAGATCTGTCAGAAGTATTCCTGAATTCTACAAAAGATGATGGTGGTTGTTTGCAGGTACTGAAACTAAATAAATTGGGAATAGTTGCTTCATTGTGTTGTAGTTAAGCAGAATGTATGCATCCCACATTTTTGAGCACACGTGTTGGCATAACATAAAACTAGAGTTTGCAATTCTGTAAATGTTATTGCTCTCTAATGGTTCTATGTTTTCTGTTGAGTGTTGCCTGCATATGTGCTATGCATCCAGTGCACATGTTTCAGTTTTCATTGTAATTGTATATTTTGATACAGCTTTTTACATTTAATACTTGTCAGATTTACTGATATGTTAATTGGTTGAGGTACTTGATGTCCTGCATGAATCACTATATTGGAGCAACAAAGATTTATGGCATATTATGTTGGTCAGTGTCAAACAAATAACTCTCACCAGCAGTTTGTGCTTTGCTCACAGTTTTGTATTTGTATGATAGTCTGAACTCACGTCATGTACATAGTCAATAAGTTTATGTCTTGATTTAAGTCCATATATGTGCTCTACGTCTCTCTCTAAAATGTACATTGTCTGAACTCACTTCTAGCCTTCTAAATATTATTGATTTTTATTGATCGTTAGTTCTCCACAACAAGAACGAAAGCTCTAGAAGTCAGGGCAGTCTATAGCACGCTGCGCTGCTCGTCCGCTCTTGCGCGATTGCAGTGGTACGGGCGGAGCAGCTAGCGGTCGCTATGACTTCATGGGCCGAGAGAACCCTCCCCCTCTCTTATCCCTTCCACTTTCATTCCTCTTTCCCCTCTGCCTCTCCTCCCTCTTTCCTTCTCAGTCCCCCTTCTTGCCTAAAATAGCGGCTGTCCCGCTTACACTGTATCACGCAATAGCGTTTTCAGGGTCAGCCGCTATGCTACGCTATCCGGGATTGATAACTCTGTTAGATGTGTTGTTACAGTTTTCAACTCTTCAATTGTGAATATAGAAGGGACATATTGCAGATAGGTGAGTCCAAGAAGCACAAGACAACCATAGGTCATAAGTCTTCATTAGATTAATGGTGATTTTTGGAAATGTTCATCAGTGGCATTAATTCCTTAAGTTCTGTGTTTTCAATAGCGGCCAATAGCCAAGCTATCGCGTCGTAGCAGAGCGGCACTAGGGCATGACAAGATCACATGTACTCACATAGTGGAGCTTTGCTGTGTAGAGGGTGTCACATTCGTGAATGACGAGATCATCGCGCAGCCACCGACACAACATCGAAGGTCGCGGGTTTGCCCTTCAAAAATCCTCTTTTCTTCAGTTTGTCTCAGCTGCCACCTTCTCTGCTACTAGTATTAGGAATTTCCTGCTTCCTTAGCTTTGTTCTTACATTTTAATTCTAGCTTTCATTCTTGAAAGTTCTATATTGCCCTATAACTCCGAGTTAATCTATTCTGCCCCCACTTAAACCCAGTAAAAGCCAGTTTTACCCTCACTTAAAACCACTAAAATTCAATTTTACCTCCACTTAGTGAGTTTTACCCAGTCAATTTTATCCAGTGTTTCACACGTTCCTCACACTAGCTGCACAACACATTTCTTCCTCACTTAGATGGCTGGAAAGGATGAATATTCCAACACCCCATCTCCTTTCCAGCCGAGCACGACCATTTTCCGGCAAGCCCATTGGCATTCCGGCAGTCATCCCTCTGTTTGTAACCTCTGTTTTAACAAGGAGGTTGTCTCTCTATTCAGCCATCCTATACCTATGATCTTCATTGGAGCGGCCATCCTGCTACCTACTATCCTGCTATAGCTTTTTTTGGGGTTGGCCGCCACGCTCCATGATAGGTACCAAATTAATGAAAGGAAAAACACTGAATCTGCTATGTATTAATGGAAACTCAGGTCTGATATCAAAGTGAAACAGAACCAGTATTACACTGAGGAATTGAAATAAAAGAAAAGACAAAGATAGTCTAGGCACTTTGAGAAGCCTAGGATCTCCCAATTTCCAGTCTAAATCCAGCCCACCCCATTACTCACTTTCCTACCCTTTAATAACTGACCTCACCCCATTCCCACGTTCCTTTCCTCATGCAACTCAGCCCACAATCGTGCAAGCTCGTTATTTTCTCCCTTCTCTCTCTTGGTTTTGATCCCCAACAACGCCCCTCTTCTTTTTCCTCTCATAGACCTTAGCGGCTCTATCAACTCTCCTCCCTCAAAACTCTCCTTGCCCTCAAGGAGGAACCCAGGGAAGCGTTCCCTGAGGTCATCCACCAGCTCCCAAGAATTCTCAAATTCGGTTAGACCTTGCCATTTGACCATGACCTCAACTTCTTCCTGGCTGTTCCTGCATGTAGCTAGAGCTTCCTCTGGTTGGGCTTTCAGCTCCCATTCTTCATCCATAAATGAAGGTAAAGGCTAGCTGTTAACAGTAGGTGCAATGGACTTTTTCAGCAGAGAAGCATATAAAACAGGGTGCACCTTGCTCTCCTCAGGTAGCTTTAACTGATATGCAACTGGGCTAATTTTCTTCCCAATTTCAAAGGGACCATAATATCTTGGGCTCAATTTCTGATTCACCCGTTTAGCCAAACTTTTGAGCTTGTAGGGCTGAATTTTCAAGTGCACCATGTCCCCCCACTTGATACTCCACTTCTCTTCTATGTTTATTGGCCTGCACTCGCATTCTGTTTTGTGCCTTCAGCAACTGCTCTCTCATCTCGTCCAACATATAATTTCTCTGGGCAGTTAACCTGTTAACCTCCTCAACTGAGGATAGATTCACATCTCCCTTAATTAAAACCGGAGGGTCCCTTACATGTAGAGCTTGGAAAGGAGTTGTTTTAATGGCTGAATGGTAATTGGGTTGTACCAATATTTTGCCCAGTTGAGCCATTTTGGCCACTGCCTCGGTTTAGCCCCTGTAAGACACCTTAGATAAGCCTCTAAACATCTATTCACAACTTCGGTTTGCCCATCCGACCGAGGGTGATACGCACTGCTGAATTTCAGCTTGGTTCCAGCTTGCTTAAATAGCTCAGTCCAGAAGGAACTAAGGAAGACTCGGTCTCGGTCTGAAACTATTGAAGAAGGGAAACCATGGAGACGAACTATCTCCTTGATGAATAATTCTGCTATGTCCTTGGCGGTGAATGGATGACTTAATTGAATGAAATGGGCATATTTAGTTAGACGATCTACCACAACCATGATTGTATCCATCCCATAAGCTCTTGGCAGCCCCCTATAAAATCCATAGAGATATCGGTCCAAACCTGAGTAGGAATGGGCAGCGGCTGCAATAAACCTCTCGGGCTCAAAGTCTGATATTTATTCCTTTGACACACCTGCAAGCTTGCACATACAGCTGAATACTCTTCTTCATGCCTTCACAGAATACCAATCCATAAATCCTCTTGTAGGTTCTAAGGAACCCCGAATGCCCACCTGTGGCTGAATCATGAAACTCCTTAAGGATTGTGGAGATCCTTGGAGAATCCTTAGGAATGACTATCCTCCCTTTATGGAATAACCTGCCCTTTTTAATTTGGTACCCTGGGTGTGAATCCGAATTACCCAATAAGTCTTGGACAATTCCCTTCAACTTTGAATCTACCTGTACCTCCTCTTCTAACCCTTCCCATGCTGGACAGTGAATGGTAGTGAAAATCCAGCACTGCATTTGCCTTGACAAATCGGCTGCACTGTTTTCCTTTCTGGGTTTGTATTTAATTTCAAAATCAAACCCTAACAATTTGGAAACCCATTTCTGTTGCTCCTCACCCGTGAGCCTCTGTTTTGCAAGGAATCTCAAACTTTTCTGATCCGTGTGCACCTTGAAATGTCTTCCCAATAGGTAATGCCTCCATTTTTGGACTGCAAGTACAATTGCCACGAGTTCCCTCTCATACATTGACTTTCTCTTGGCCCTCTCTGACAAAGTTTGGCTCATATAAGCCACATGTCTGCCCTCTTGCATATGTACTGCCCCTATGCCTTTTCCTGAAGCATCCGTCTCTAACACAAATGTTTTCTCAAAATCAGGGGTTGCCAACACGAGCAAGGTAGTCATGGCTTGCTTAAGTTGTTCAAATGCAGTATGTGCTTCACTATCCCATTTGAAATTGTCCTTCTTGAGCTGCTGTGTCAGTGGCCAAGCAATTTTCCCATAGTTTCTCACAAATTTCCGGTAATAACCTGTCAAGCCTAAAAATCCTCTTAGTCCTTTCACATCCGTGGAAGTGGGGCATTTTAGCATATCTTGAACCTTATTCGGATCTGCTGAAACTCCTCTGCCTGAAATCAAGTGTCCCAAGTATTCAAGTTGTCCCTGGCCGAAGGTGCACTTCTTCTTGTTAGCAAACAGCTGATTGTCTCTAAGCACTTGTAACACTAACTTTAGATGTTCCTTATGGCTTCCCTCATCATGGCTGTAAACCAAGATATCATCAAAGAAAACAAGGGCAAACTTCCTCAAATAGGGCCTTAGGACTCGGTTCATAAGTGCTTGAAAGGTTGAAGGAGCATTAGTAAGGCCGAAAGGCATAACCATATATTCATAATGTCCTTCGTGAGTCCTAAAAGCTGTTTTTGGGATATCTTCATCTCTCATGCGAATTTGATGATATTCCGATTTATGGCCAGTTTGGAAAAGATGACTGCACCTCCTAACTCATATAATAGCCTATAATTAGTGCAAAACCTCCATCCTCCATCTTTTTTTTTTTACTAAAATAACAGGGCTAGAAAAAATGCTAGTCCTAGGCCTAATGATGCTTGCTTGTAACATTTCCCTCACAATCTTTTGTATCTCATTTTTCTGGTAATAGGGATAACTGTATGGTCGTACATTCAGAACTTGAGCTCCTTCCTTTAAGTTAATAGCATGATCCCGTTCTCTCCTTGGTGGCAATCCCTTGGGTTCTTGGAATACATCAAGGAAGGCTTCCAGAATGTCATCCATATCTGCTGCTGGAATAGGTGCATGCTCCTCTTCCTTATAGAGTTGGTGATACTCTATGTAATAGGCTGTTCCTTCATCTTGCAGGGCTTTGATCATAGTCTTCCAGGAAGCTTGGGTTTTGCAGAGGGATGGGTCTCCTCTTAATATCACTTTGTTGTCCCCTTTCTTCCACTTAATAACCAGGTTTCGGAAATTAGCCTTAATATCCCCCAAACTAGCTAGCCAATCCATACCCAATACCACCTCCGTGCCTCCTAAATCCATGAAAAAATTCCTTTCAAACTCCACTCGTTGTACTGTGAATTTCACCCTTTTACACACCCCCTTATTTCTTATCTTCTCCCCGGTGCCAACCTCCACTGTATACTCCTGGGTATCCTATACTTCCAACTTCAATTCTCTTGCTAAATCCTTGGAAATAAAATTGCCGGTGGCTCCCGAATCGACCAATACCAACACTGGCCTCTCCTCAATCTTGCCCCATATTTTGAAGGACTGATTGGAGGTTAGGCCCTCTGTACTCCTTAAAGATAATCGGTGTGTTTTGGCCTCTAATTCAAGCTCCTCTTCTTCCTTTGACTCCTTTTCCTTCCTCATCCTCCTCACCTTATTCCAATAGCACTAACTGGAAATGCTTGAATTTACACACATTCTCCTTTCCCCATTTTTCCCCACACTTGAAACAAAGGCCTTTCTTGCTCCTCTCCTCAAGCTCGGTTTGACGGAGCTTTCTTCCCCCTCCAAAATTCATCTCTCTTTGTGCTCATCTACTGATTTGGGTTCATTAAACCTTGGATTTCCGTAGTTGGGCTTATACCCAAAAGTCTTGACCCGATTAACCTCTCCCATGGGCCGTATTTTGGAGCTATAGGCCCTATCTTTCCATTCCACCTTCTCCTTCACAGTAACCCCCCCTTTTTGTAAAGCCCTATTTTTTTCCTCCAACAACAACGCCCTGTCCATGGGTTCCTCCAAAGTCCTCGACTCATGCAGCTTAAGCTCACTTTGGATTTCCTCCTTTAATCCATTCAGAAAAATGCTCTCCAACATCACTGGCTCCTCCCTCTTCAATGACGCAATGAGTAACTCAAATTTCTCTCGGTACTCCATCACAGATCTTGTCTGCTTGACACTCAACAGGGGTCCCAAGGGATTTTGGACCATACCCAGTTGAAACCGCCGCACTACTGCACATCTGAACTCCTCCCAAATGATAGTCGTGGCTTGTTCTTCCCACCATTGAAACCAGTTAAGAGCCCGATCCTCCAAAGCAACAACCACCGCGTCAATTTTCTCCTCCTCCCTTACAACATTCACTTTGAAATACTGTTCGACTCGCACGGGCCATGCGTACGCGTCGGCGCCGGCGAATACAGGGACCTCTAACTTCCTTCCCCTCGGGTCGTATGTCGGGCCCGACCTCGTGGATCGCGAACACGACCACCCACCTTTCTTGTCCTCGTCGTCTTCTTCGCCGCCCCTTCTTTGACGTTCGTCGTTGGCGGGAACGCCCTCGGGTGCGAGTTCGTCCCCTTCCCCGTAACATCTAATTAAGCTCCTTCAATTGTGTCGACTCTCCATCCGTAACTTCTGAAGACTACGTTCTAACCCCTCAACTCTAGCCTCCATTGTTGTGTGCGTCCAGACCATTCAAACCTCCCGAGATCGAGAGCTTTGATACCAAATTGATAGGTACCAAATTAATGATTGGAAAAACACTGAATCTGCTATGTATTAATGGAAACTCAGGTCTGATATCAAAGTTAAACAGAACCTGTATTACACTGAGGAATTGAAATAAAAGAAAAGACAAAGATAGTCTAGGCACTTTGAGAAGCCTAGGATCTCCCAATTTCCAGTCTAAATCCAGCCTACCCCACTACTCACTTTCCTACCCTTTAGTAACTGACCTCACCCCATTCCCACGTTCCTTTCCTCATGCAACTCAGTCCACAATCGTGCAAGTTAGTTATTTTCTCCCTTCACTCCCTTGGTTTTGATCCCCTACAATGCCCCTCTTCTTTTTCCTCTCATAGACCTTAGTGGTTCTATCACTCCACTATCTGGAATTGACTACATAGCTTAAGCTGAAAGACTGCTACTTTAAAGTCTATACCTGATTTTGATATATGGCCAATTTTTGCCAGTGATATTCCTTTGGAAATTTGTTAAGGGACTCCACCAAAAAATTTGGCTACAAAAAGGTAGAATGTTGTCATATAGACAAGTTCTTTGATGTTTTAACATTTCATGGTTTACTGTATCCTTTTCATGAACAGATTTGGTACTCTATTTGCAGGTTTCTTCATTACTCGAAAGTTGAGAATTGAATTGGTTCTCTTTTTGTTACATTTAATATGCAAATTTATTTATGATGATTTTGCTTTATTTACAGCGCACAATTGGCTATATTGCTTCTATAGCAAATAAAGCCGATGTGCACAATTTATTCGAGGAGAAAAAGCAGACGCTTGATAAATGCATTCAAAAGGCTAACGAAATAGACTGTTCCATTAATTCTATGCAGATTGATGATGCATCATATACTGTGTCTCCATCCATTTTGAGGTATCGATAATATTCTATTTCTCTCCAATGTGTCTAAACTGTTTCTTTTTGTTTCTTTTTGTTTCTTTTTTTTGCATAAAGTTTAAATTTTTTTGCCTGTTCTGCATTTCACTTTAATTATCTTGTTTCCTTTTTGGGTGTCTGTATTCAAGTCATTGAATTTCTTTTTATTCCAGGGAACAGTTTCTTGATTTTGCAGTTTCACTGTTGCCTTGTTTAGATGATAAAGATATTGCTTCATTATTTCAAGAAATAAAGCCAGCATTGCAGGTTTGGCTGAGATATAGAGTGCTTAACTTAGTTCTTTGCAAGGAATTTTTGAAACTCCTTTTTCAAGTAGGAAAGTTTGGATGGCTATAGTGATTATTATTTGCAGGATGTTGAAGATGTCATGCACAAGAAGGCATACAAAGCACTCTCAATCATTCTCAGGGTATTTCTCTGCATTCTATTATTCAAATTTTTTTATTAACATAAAATTTTAGAAGCATGTTAATATTTTGTCATTTCATCTCAAAGTATTTATGTTGCAACTTCTTGGTTAAAAAATGTTTCAGTCACTAGTTTTGTTATTGGTATGCCTGTTGTCCAGAAAAAATAGATGATTGGTTTATATTAATTAATGGTTAAATTGTTGAAGTGATCATCAAAGGTGTTGATAATGTACATTATCTTTCTCGGAGCACCAAAAATTAGCTTTAGAATCGGTGTTTCTTACTGCTGATCTAGTTTCATATATTGCAGCTTACAGTTTTCTGTTTGGATTATTCTTGACAGAGTTCAGTTAGTTTCGCTTCATCGAAGTCTGAGGAACTTATGAATAAAATTCTTCCTTCATACCATTTTTCTGCCACACGTCATAGACTTGATTGCCTTTACTGCTTAATAGTCCACATCCCGAAGTCAAAGGTATTCAAAGCTGGGTTGTTGCTTCCATGTTTATCCCCTTGAGGCATGCTTTTGTCGTGTTGCGTCTGTATGTTGTAGAATATTGACATTCAGTATAGTATGAGCATTTTATCTGACATTGTGCACTGGCTACAGGATAATTTGGGGCACTTGCTAAAAATTGTTGATTCTTTTCTTACCGACATAATACTTGCTCTTAAAGAGGTAATGTAGTGTTAATTGTCAGCTTTTTTAGTCATGCTACTCATGCAGTTTTAGTTGCATTTTTCCACTAGCAATTTTTTTATAATAAAAATGGATGAGTATGCAGTGTCTTCTATTAGCTCTGCCAGATTTTTCCTGGGGCTGGCAGTGGCACATTTCTTGACTGTTGCATGCCACTGGCAAAAATGATGGTATTTAAGTGGTAAATAAACTAAGGTACTCGTGATTCCATAAAGACCATCAAGTGGGTGGTCTTTACATATCAAGCAGACCCATAGTCATCTGAGGTTCCAGCAAGCACATATGGCTCCGAATAGGATTTTGTTTTTTTTGTTGGGTTTTGCAAATTTACATTTGAGCATATAAAAGCCCTAAAAAGCTTCAACCTATAAGCCCAATATTGTAGAATGTTTTTTATTTGTTTTTAATTTTTTTTTGTATTGTTAGAGTAAGTATAGATTCACTATCTTGTACAAGCATGTAGCTGATCAGCTCTCTGCTGAGTCAGCCATGCATTTAGTTAGTTACTCCTATGACATGCTATAAATAGCATGAGACTCTGTATCTAGACTATGAATTGAATCGGATTCAGAATTCAGTTTTCAGATTCTCCTTTCTCTCTCCTCTCTATTTTCTCTTTGATTATCTGTTTATAATATGGTATCTAGAGCTTAACTCTTGGCCATGGCTTCCGCATCTGGTCATGAAGATCATTGGCCACCGCCACCACCGTCGCCGCCATCGCCACCGTCGGCGATTCCAATCCCTAATCTCACTTCTGTTGTTACGACTAAGCTTACGGAGAAGAACTTTCTCAATTGGAAACAGATCGTCGAGGCGGTGATTTGTGCTAACCGCCTCGAGCGCTTTGTGATCTGTCCTAGGGTTCCAATGCGATTCCTCAGTGAAGGCGATCGACTGCATGATCGCGTGAATCCGTCGTTTCAGGATTGGGAAGCGCAGGACCAGTATTTGTTCATTTGGATTCTGAACTCGATCTCGGAATCGATACACACGTGTTGTAGGTTGCACAAACGCGTGGCAGCTATGGGATGAGCTACACAACTATTTCAATTCTCAGACGAAAGCCCGTAGTACACAGCTTCGTGCTGAGCTTCGCCACATTGTGAAGGGTGATCTATGATGCATAGATACGATACGACTATCGGATACGATACGTATCCGATCTCTGATACGTCTTCCTTAAAAAATATAGGATACGATACGTTAAAGATATGTATATAATATAAATATATATATATATATATATATATATATATATATATATATATATAATTCACATAATATTAGACTATATATTATTGTAACACAAAACAATTAACTTATAAATTATTTAATTAGTTTTTAGAAAAGTGAGTAAGTAAGAAATGGGTGGGTAAGGTCCTAAAAAAAAAGAAAAAAAGAAATGGGTGGGTAAGAGCCCACAGAGCGTCAGAGCCGTATCAGAACAGTAAAGGATTATGGTGGGCAAGAGAGTGCAGAACCTATTTTACTCTCCTAATACAGAGCCCCACGTCACGAGTAAAGACAATAAAGGAAAAAACAGAGGCCCCTATTCTACTCTCCTCCTATTCTTCTGTCCACTATTTTACTATCCTCCTAATTTCCAACAAAAAGATAATCACAAGTAAAAGAGAAAACAGAGGTCTATTGTTGAAATAAAAACAGAGGCTCACGGTACCTGGTAGTTAGAGCAAAGTTGGTGCGTAGGGGCTTCACGACTCACTCTTGGGAGGCGAACAACTGAAGTAATGGTGATTCATTCATTGGTGATATAAATTGAAATTAGTTGGGAGTTTCAATGTTCAAAGTAAAACATGGGAAGAGTCGCGGAATAGGCGAAGAGCCATGGTCCAGCATATCGACGACGTATCGACGGCGTCCTCACAGCGTATCCACGACGTGTCAGGATTTATTTTTATTTTTATTTTTAAATAATGTCCTCTGATACTTCACCGACGTGTGTCCACGGCAGATCGACGCGTGATCGAGGACTCGACTCACTTCGGAAAATTCACGTATCGGTGCTTCATAGAGGGTGATCGAACAATTTCAGAATATTTGTTGCGAATCAAGGCCATTGTTGATGCCTTGATTTTGATTGGAAATACCATTACGTTGCAAGAGCATATGGAAGCAATTCTTGAAGGTTTACCGATGAGTACCATATCTTGTTTCCAACAATTGAGAGCCGTGTTGAACCATATACGATTGCTGAAATTGAGTCCTTATTACTCTCTCATGAATCTAGGCTAGAGCGAACAAAGTCCAAAGCATTTGTTATGGAAGTCTTCTCTCGTGAATTTGGCACAAACGACTCCAAATTCGCACTCTAACACTCAATCATCTCATTCACGTAATCATGCACAAGGTGCCTTACGGATCCAATTTTCAGCAAGCCTCTTCCTCTAATTTTCCTCAAAATGGCAATTATCAGTACTTCAATTCCAATCCTGTATTTTCTAATGGTTTTCGAGGTGGTCGTGGAGGCCGTCGTGGCCGTGGTAGAGGAGGCAAATATGGAAATGGTCGATTTGGTAATGGCTATAGTAATGGATTTGGTAATGGCTATGGCAATGGTTCAACGTGTCAGATCTGTGGGCGCAATAATCATAATGCATTAGATTGTTACTATGGATTTAGTGAAAACTGCAATTCTCAAAATGCCAATTCCAACAACTTTGGTTCATTTGGCAGAGGTCAAAACTTTGGCCAGGTTCCCAATCAGTACTCTCAACATGCACCTCATGCAAATCATCACTATACATCAAATTCATCTAGCCCACAGCCCTTTGCCTCCTCCTATTCCTCAGCTGCCTATGCAATAGCAACCCTTGTTGCCACTGCCCTGGCAGAATTTGACTCCCATTCAGTCTCATGGTCGTATAATGGTTTTTGACTCTCTGGTCCAATGGCAATGGTATCCTCAGGTTCTGGTCGTGATTCCAATGCTTGGTTCCTGAATAGTGGAGCCACTCGTCATGTCACTGCGGATCCCAATATTCTAGCACAACCAACTGCTCCGAATGGTGTTGATCAGATCTATATGGGTAATGGACTTGGCCTAACTATACATGCTATAGGTTCTGCAAGTGTTAGTTCACCTTTTGACAATACTCACACTTTCCCTTTCTAATGTATTGTTTGTCCCCACTATAACTAGAAACTTATTCAGTGTTAGTTGTTTTTCAAAAGATAACCATGTTTTCTTCGAGTTCAACTCTCACTCTTGTTATGTCAAATCACAGGCTGATAATCGAGTTCTCCTAGAAGGTGCAGTGAATTCAGCTGGTCTGTATGTCTTCCATAGCTTCAATATCATTCAAAAGTTTTCTCCAAGTGCTGCTCTTTTGTCAAGTCATCCTCTATGTTTGAGTGTAGATTGTCCCACTCCCCTGTCCAAATGTATTACTCCCTCTAGTGATTTAGGAATTGTCAATAAAGTGCCTTTGTCATTATGTTTGGCACTGTAGATTAGGACATGCAAATGATATGGCTGTAAAGACTATCTTACAAAAATGTAATCTACCAAATATCAATAAACGTGCTTTGGATTTCTGCACTTGTTGTTTTGCCAAATCTCATAGGCTTCCCTCTCACTCCTCTTTAACTACATATGCACATCCTTTTGATCTTCTATTTCTTGATCTTTGGGGTCCGGCCCCTGTTAAGTCATCCATGGGATATCAATACTATTTCTCAATTGTAGATGCTTGCACTAAATATACCTGGATTTTCCTACTAAAGCAAAAGTCAGACACCCTAACAACATTTAAACAGTTCTATGAACTAGTTAAAGTTCAATTTGCCTCTTGCATAAAGGCATTGTCGCGGAGGGTGGAGAGTTCCTCCCCTTCACAAAATACCTTCCTGATTTGGGAATATATCATAGAGTCATTTGCCCTCATACCCATCATCAAAATGGGTCTCATTGAACGAAAGCACGGGCATATTGTTGAAACCGGCTTAGCACTTTTGGCTCAAGCCTCTTTGCCTATGTGCTTATTGGGACCATGCCTTTTGCACCGCCACCTTTATCATAAACAGCTCCTCACACCAAGTATTGTCAAATCGGTCTCCTTCATGCTTTACAAAACCGAGCCCGACTATTCCCTGTTCAAAGTTTTTGGGTGTGCTTGCTTCCCATGTTTGAGACCATACAATAAAAATAAACTTGAGTACCGTTCCTGTGAGTGCACTTTCATGGGCTACTCCTGCTCACATAAAGGATATAAATGCCTTTCCAAAGATGGCCGTATGTATATATCCAAGGATGTGCGGTTCAATGAACATCTCTTCCCCTTTGCTGACCAAATCTCATCTGTTTCTAGCTCGTGCAACATGATTCTCGCACAGACAAGCATGTCCAATTCCTTTAAATGTCATTCCTCAAGTCGGGCCCTGTCCTTCCAACACATTCCCGTTTCAGTCCAACGTACATCGGTCCCCCCATCGCCCCACCCTTCTCGGGCCCATCTCACAACCTAGGTCACTCCTCGGGCAGTCCCATTCTCACANTGACCCGTTCTCTCTTTCTTCCCTTCATTGTGGTCTCACTCCAAGTGTTTCCCCTAATATGTCTGCTTTAGAGTCCTCCTCCTCCCAACCTTCCCTTCCTCCTTTACCCACAAACACACCATATGTTGACTAGGTCTAAAACTAGGTTACTGATCCTTTCCCCTCTTGTGTTGCTAACACATGCCGAACCCACATCTCCTACTGAGGCCCTGTCCATTCCTCATTGGCATGCTGCTATGCAAGATGAATATGATGCACTCATGAAAAATAATACCTGGACACTAGTTGATCTTGCACCTAACAAGAAAGCAATTGGTTGCAAGTGGGTGTTTAGGGTGAAGGAGAACCCCGATGGCGCCATCAACAAGTACAAGGCTAGGCTTGTTGCCAAAGGGTTTCATCAACAGTTGGGTAGGGACTATTCTGAGTCTTTTTCTCCAGTTGTAAAGCCTATCACAATGAGGATTATTTTGACACTTGCAGTCACATACAACCAGCCTATCCAACAACTTGATGTCAACAACGCGTTCCTCAATGGTTTCCTAACAGAGGAGGTATATATGGAGCAGCCCATTGGCTTCTGGAAGCCTGAATCTACTCAAGTGTGCAGGCTCAACCGAGCCCTTTACGGCGTCAAACAAGCCCCACGAGCTTGGTTTGAGCACCTCACTAAACAGCTACTTCAGTTTGGGTTCAAAACCAGCCGTTGTGATCCCTCACTGTTCATACACTCACACTCCGGTCACTGCACCTACATTCTTGTCTATATAGATGACATTATTGTCATAGGGTCCTCTACCTCTCATATCTCAACCATCATTCAAAAGTTGCATTCTAGTTTTGCTTTGAAGCAACTTGGAAGGCTAGTTTTCTGGGGGTAGAAGTGAAACATTTTCCTAACAATGGTGGAATTCTCTTGTCCCAAACTAAAAATGTCAGGGACTTACTGGCCAAGGTCAACATGGCCAATGCAAAGGGCTCTCCTACCACTATGGTTAGCAACAGTAAGCTATCCAAATATGGTGCCAATTATATGAGTGACCCATCGTTGTAGCGGTCCATGGTTGGGGCTCTTCAGTATGCTACTGTCACACGACCCGAGATTTGTTTCAGTGTGAGTAAAGTCTGCCAATATCTCTCCCAGCCGCTAGAAGAGCACTGGAAGACTGTAAAACGCATCCTAAGATACCTACAAGGGACTGTTTCACATGGGCTTGTACTCAAACCCGCAGACTCAAAGCTCCCTTTACAATTCGAGGCTTTTACGAGATCTTGATTGAGTGCAGATGTAGATGACCGCAGTCTACATCTCGCTCTTGCATTTATTTTGGCCCGAATCTTGTGTCTTGGTGGTCTAGGAAGCGACCCTTGGTGGCCAGATCCCGATCAAGCCGAGTACTGAAGGGGCTGGCTGCAACCACAACCGAGGTCATTTGGATTCAGTCCTTGTTACAGGAGCTACGCATCAAGACCCTACCTCCAGTTGTGTATTGTGATAATTTGAGCACTGTTTCCCTATCTCACAACCCCGTGCTTCACTCTAGGACAAAGCACATGGAGCTTGACATATTCTTTGATAGAGAGAAGGTCTTGAATGACACTGCATGTCTGCCATCTTTCTCGGTTATGATCGGTGAGTGATCTCCTTACCAAGCCACTTGTCTCAAACAAGGTTTGAAGAACCGAGAAGACACTTAGGGGTTGTTGATCATCTATCTCTTGTAAACCCACCTTAGCTTATAAGGGGTATGTTAGATTGTGAACCCACCTTGCACTTATAAGGGGGTATGTTAGAGTAAGTATAGATTCACTATCTTGTACAAGCATGTAGCTGATTAGCTCTCTACTAAGTCAGCCATGCAGTTAGTTAGTTACTCCTATGACATGCTATAAATAGCATGAGACCCTGCATCTAGACTATGAATTGAATCAGATTCAGAATTCAGTTTTCAGATTCTCCTTTCTCTCTCCTCTCTATTTTCTCTCTGATTATCAGTTTATAATATGTATCATTTTGCAAGTTGAAGGGAAGCCTTGGTGCAATGGTTGGCATTGTTTGTATGTGTTAGAAACTCAATGATGGTGGAAGAGAGAGAGAAGCGAGAAAGAGTGGGGAGAAAGAGAGGGAAAACTGAATTCTAAAATTGTATTATTAACTTGAGTGTAATAAGTTTGTGTAAAAGTATTCTTAATATTATTGGTTGTGTTTAGAGTACAATCACTAATCGAATATGTAGCCTAAGCTCTAACTAATGGGCACGACTAATAGGCCTAATACAAAAGAGCTACTAATTACATATTACATATTTACAACACTCCCCTTAAGTGGTGAATGGATATCAATCATTCCCGACTTGCAAAGCAAGTTGACCGAATCTTTCCGTTGGCAAGCCCTTTGTTAACACATCCGCTAGTTGGTGTCTAGAGGGAATGTAGGTGTTGTTATTAATCCATTATCCGACTTCTCCTTGATGAAGTGTCGGTCTATCTCAATGTGTTTTGTCTGTCATGTTGAACAGGGTTATGAGCAATACTGATAGCCGATTTATTGTCACAAAACAACTTCATAGGATCCTCATACTTTATCTTCAAGTCATCAAGCACAATTTTCATCCACAATAGCTCACAGATTCCTTGAGCCATGGCTCTAAACTCTGCCTCCGCACTTGATCTGGCCACTACATTTTGCTTCTTACTTCCCCAAGCCACAAGGTTCCCACACAAGAATGTGCAATAGCTTGATGTGGACCTTCTATCACTCACTGAACCTGCATAATCTGCATCAGTATAAGCCTCCATAGTCAAGCTTCCACCTCTTTTGAACAAAAGTCCTCTCCCTGGAGTGGCTTTGAGATACTGCAGAGTACGATCTACAGCCTGTAAGTGTCTTACCCTTGGATCATGCATGAACTGACACAACACTGACTGCATATGCTAAATCTGGTCTAGTGTGTGCCAAGTAAATCAACTTCCCCACTAGTCTATGATATCGGACCTTGTCAACCTTGGCACTCTCCTCTTCGGTGCTCATTCTATGATTTTGCTCGATAGGAACGCTTGCTGGTTTACATCCAAGTTTCCCTGTTTCCCGCAAAAGACCAAGCACATACTTCGTTTGAGAAATGAAAATGCCTTGTTTTGAGTAGGCCACTTCAATCCCCAAGAAATACTTAAGTTTCCCAAGGTCCTTCATCTCAAACTCTGCAGATAATTTTTCCTTGAGCAATTGTCTCTCAAGTGGATCATCTCCTGTAATAATAATATCATCCACATAAACAAGAAGTACAGTCACTTTCCTCCTCCCGGTGAATGTTTGAAGAAAAGTGTATGATCTCCTTGGCTTTGCCTGTAGCCCAAACACACCATTGCTTTTGTAAATCTTCCAAACCATGCTTGGGGAGACTGTTTCAGCCCATATAAAGCCTTCCTCAATCTGCACACTTTGTTTGTTCCACTTGAGGACCAAATCCTGGGTAATCTCCATGTACACCTCCTCCTCTAAGTCTCCATGGAAGAATGCATTTTTGACATCAAGCGGTGTAGTTCCCACCCAGAATGGGCAGCAAGAGAAAGTAAAATACGAACAGTGTTCATCTTTGCCACTGGAGCAAACGTCTCCTCATAATCAATGCCATAGGCCTGAGTATATCCCTTTCCCATTAGTTTTGCCTTGTATCGATCAAGAGTGCCATCTGACTTGTGCTTAACTGTATAGATCCACCGCAACCAAGCTGGTTTCTTGCCCCTGGCCTCTCAACAATTTCCCACGTTCCATTCCTTTCACGTGCCTTCATCTCCTCATCCATAGCTTGGACCCAATTTACATCCTTTAGTGCCTCTTGGGACGAGATCTTTGGGATTCTCCACGAGAATCATCATTTGTAATAAAACTACGATCTTTGCGCAGGAAAGATGTTTAGAGGAGACAAATTGAGAAATAGGGTGCTTGGCACCACGACCTTTTCCCTTTTCTCAAAGCAATTGGTAAGTCATCCGGATTAGGATCAAGTGTATCGTAAATATGAGAATCGAAGTGGGGAAATTGTTTTCAATACTTACCTCCCAGGTTCGGACGATTGAAGTTGTTTTTGGACCAGGTTGGGTTTTTGTCTCCTCCGATACACCAATATTGGCTCACTAGCTATCTTTGTTGGTGCTAAAGGTGCTGATTCCTGCAAAAGCAGATTCCAAAGGAGGAATAGGAACATAACCATAAACAGGAGACTCCGTAGCGGGTGACTCGGAAATAGGTAGCTCGAAGCGGTGTAACTCGAGAATAGGTAAGCGAGGAGCGGGAGACTTAGGAAGACAAGGACCAAGGATGAGAGAAACTCGGACTCATATTCCAAATTACTACTCTCCCCCCGAAGTTGGGGCGAGTCAAGAACGACACATGTTCATGGAAGGTGACATCCATAGAGACAAAATACTTACGATTTGGAAGGATGATAGCACTTGTACCACTTTTTTGTTAGGTGCATAACCCGAGAAAGACACATCTCGATCGCACGAGAATCCAACTTAGTTCGATCTTTGCTTATGAACATGAACAAAGGCAACATAACCAAATACCCGGGACTCAAGACTCTACATTACAGAAGAAAGTGTGAGAGCATAAACTGAACAGGACTAACATTACCTAGAACACGAGATGGTATTCGATTAATCAGATAGGCAGCGGTCAATACTGCTTCTCCCCAATATGACTTTTGGGACTGACATTTGGAAGAGAAGGGCTCAAGTAACTTCAAGTAAGTGGCGATTTTTTCTTTCTGCAACCCCATTTTGTTGCGGGGTGTCAACACATGTAAATTCATGGATGATGCCCTGTTTATTATTAAAGCTTGAAAGGGTATGATTGACATACTCTTTCCCATTGTCAGAACGTAATCTTTTAATACCTTTCCCAAATTGTGTCTGTACCATATGATAAAAATGAACAAAAAGTCAGACTTACTTCTGATTTATCCTTCATCAAGAAAATCCAAGTTACTCGAGTACAATCATCAATAAAGGAAACAAACCATCTCGCACCAGAAATATATAGAGGCAGGTCCCCAAACATCAGAATGTATAAGATCAAATGGTTCAACACTTTTATTAAAATTAGAAGGAAAAGAAACACGGTGGTGTTTAGCAAATTGACAGACATCACACTTTAAAGACTCAACATATTGTTGTAAAAACAAAGACGGAAACATAGAATTAATAAGAGAAAATGGAGGATGTCCAAGATGCTTGTACTAAAGCCAGACCCGTGATGCAGGAGAGTGAGACTCGGACTGGAAGCAGGAAGACAGCACCTTCTAACCATTTTTCTCATCATTCAAATAGTACAACCCTCCCTGTTCCTTAGCAACTCCAATCGTCCTCTCCGTAGCAAGATCCTGAAAAACACAATGAGAAGGGAAAAAGGTTACTGCACAATTTTGGTCTCGAGCAAGTTTATGAATAGAGATCAAGTTATTAGAAAGTTTGGGAACATGAAGTACATTTTCCAGTTTTAAAGAAGATTGAAATTCAATATTTCCAGAACCAGTGACACGGGTATGAGAACCAATGACACGGGTATGAGAACCATCGGCAACGGTAATAGAATGAATACTAGAAGATGAGGTATAAGATGAGAACAATTTGGAATGGAAGGTCATATTGATCGGTGGCACCAGGGTCAAGAATCCAAGCATCCTTAGGGATATTACCGGAGGCAGTAAAGGAGCGGGAGCAAAAACTCTTACCAGTCATTGCCAGAGAACAAGAACCAGAAGGCTTACAAAGAGAGTCAAGGGTCCGCAAACGATCCAAGTCTTTGTGACAGATTTGCGCTTCAGTTTCTGCCATAGAAGAGGAGAAAAACGAATCTGATGAACAGTGCCGCGTGAACAGTAACCACGTGAACAGTAATCACGGTGAACAACACCACCTAAACAGTAATCGCGTGATCAGTAATGTTGAACAATGTTGATGAACAGTACGAATAAGCAATAATGGGTGATAACACCTGCAATTGATAAGGGCACAATGACAGTGCCAAACGCTGCAATGAAGGTAGCTAAGAGGGGTCGCAATGAAGGCGGCTAGGGTTTTTCCGCGGAAGCAAGACCCCCAAGATCGGGAGCTCTTGATACCATGTGTAAAAGTATTCTTAATATTATTGATTGTGTTTAGAGTACAATCACTAATCTGAATATATAGCCTAAGCTCTAACTAATGGACCTGACTAATGGGCCTAATACAAAAGAGCTACTGATTACATATTACATATTTACAACAGGTACAATTTTGCTATTTGTAACATATTAGGTTGAGTCATAAGGAAGCTAATTCCTAACAAGCTAGCTAACTCAGCACGAGTCAATAATCTGTTGCAACCTGATCTACACTAACACTGTTATGCACATATACTCTTAATACACCCCCCTTCCAAGTCTAAGGAGGGTTTACAACACAGCTTGTCAAATACTCCAAGATTGCTTCTCAGTTCTTCAAACCTTGTTTGAGACAGACTAACAGGGACTTGTTGAGGACCTTTTCCGTGACAAAGAAGTGGTCAAGTTCCATATGTTTAGTTCTTGTGAGAGAGAGATAGTGCTTAGGTTGTCACACCAAATCACTGGTTGCAGTGTGTCAGCTTTCAGTTCCTTGAGCAAAGACTGTAGCCAAAGTACTTCTGTGGTGGTGGCAGCCATGCTTTGTACTCTGCTTCAGTGCTGGACCTGGCTTCAAGTGGCTGCTTCTTTGACAACCCAGAGGTTGATCTTATGTCATCCAGATCTGTTGCCCAGTTTGAATCACTAAAGGCCTGCAGTGCTAGAGGCTGACCTTTAGGAGGCATGTTTTAGCACCAAACCATGAAAGGATCTTCCTTGTAGATACCCGAGAATATTCTTTACTGCTTTCCAGTGCTCCTCAAATGGTTGAGATAGAAATTGACCAACATTGCTTGCATTGAACCAAATTTCAGGTCTAGTTATGGTGGCATATTGGAGTGCCCCAACTATAGATCTATATAAAGAAGGATCTGGCATGTAGTTTGCATCAAACATGGTGAACTTGTAGATGCTGATAATTGGGTTCTACATACCTCTTGCATCTCCCATGTGAGCTTCGTAAAGAGGTTTTAATGTATTTGGTTTAGGAAAGAATGAGTCCACCACTGTGTTGTTTCTTCACTTCTACACCCAGGAAATAGTCACGGTCCCCAAGCAAGGTAGAGTGCCCTAATCTAGTGTGACAAATTCAGCATTTAGCATAGCAATGAGGTCTGAGATTCTCTGAGAAGATGATCCAATGATGATTATATCATCAACATAAACTAGAACATAGGTAGAGTGCCCTAATCTAGTGTGACAAATTCAGCTTTCAGCTTAGCAATGAGGTCTGAGATTTTCTGAGAAGATGATCCAGTGATGATTACATCAACATAAACTAGAACATAGGTAGAGTCTTGCTTGATTGATGGATCAGACTTGCTTGATTGAAAACCAAATTGAAAAGAGTCTTGGTCAACCTTTCAAACCAAGCTCTTGGCACCTGCTTGAGGCCATAAATGACTTTGTTGAGCCTGTACCCTTGGCCTGGTTGCTGACTTTGGAACCTAACTGATTGTTCCATGTACACTTCCTCCTCCAAGAGTCCATTGAGGAATGCATTGTTTACATCCAGCTGCAAAATGGGCTAGCTTTTAGTGATGGCCAGGGTTAAAAGCACCTTGACATTGACTGGTTTGACCACTTGAGAGAATGTTTCAGTGTAATCAAACCCATGTTTCTAATGAAATTCCTTAACCACCTACCGAGCTTTATACTTGTTGGCAGTCCCATCTGGGTTCCTCTTGACCCAAAATACTCTTGCAGCCAGTGACCAGGTACGGTTTGTCATCAGGGCATTTTACACCTGTTGCATGGCCTCTTGCCAACGGGGAATAGTTTGGCCCTCCTTTAGGGTTCTAGGTTCCATATGATTGAGTAAAACTGTATGATCCCCATGGAAATCACTGATACCTTACACCTTGATACCTTACTCCTAGTGACCATAGGGTGAGTATTAGTGGGCGGAGGAGAAGTGCTTGACTGATCTGAGGGATATTCAGGTGTGAAGCCAGAGTGTAGAGAAATGAATGAGGATGAGGTGTCTGAATGGCAAGTGAAGGGAGAAGGTGGAACAATAGTGATTGGTTATGGTGGGACCTGACTAGGACTAGGACTAGGACTAGGTGATCTCAGCTGATTGGGACTAGTGATTGGTTATGGTGGGACCTGACTAGGACTAGGACTAGGACTAGGACTAGGTCTAGGTGATCTCAGCTGATTAGAGGGAAGCCAAATCTGAGTTAGGAGAGATTTTGCTCCCCTCCAAAAAAATGAACCAAACATGAAAAGTTTATAAAAAACACTCCCCTCCCCTCCTCTCCTCTCCCCTCCATTCCCCCCAACCAAATACTATGTTGAAGTCTAGGTTGCATAGGTACGGTATCGGTACTCGGTACAGATACGAGTACGGGATGCGGCATTTTTTTAAAAACTAAGGTACGGGTACGTCAATAAAAAATATTTAAAAATAATATATATATATATATATATATATATATTACATGATTAAACATGACAAAATTGTATAAAAGATAAGCATAAATACAATAATAATAATAATACAACAAAGATGCAGATTTAAGGAACGAAAAAAACATGAATAAGCCTATTGATACAAAAAGAATATTTATTTAACGAAATATAGGAAAAGAATCCACTATGAAATAAGGACTATCAACATTATCAAAAAAGGAATAGAAAAATAAACTTGATTTAATTTATTTTTCTAAACAAAAACGTTATTTTATTTATTAGAGCATGTGTACTGGAGTTAGTACGTACCCAAAAGTACAAGTACCCAAACCGAGTACCCAAATTTTTTTGTTTGAAATTTTTTCAGATATGTGCCCGGTACGTACCCATAAGTACCCAACGAGTATCGGGTACGGGTACGGTACTCGGTACGGATATTTCAGGAGTTTTGGAGTACCCATGATTCATAGGTTAAAGTGTTTTAACTGATGAGATGTGTCAATTAGTAGGTTCGCATATCAACAATTTTTTGGGGACCATTTTTTTCTTTTACAAAGGAGATATACAATCTTATGTGGGGAGGGCAAGGTTAAGACGAAGTCTAGACAAGGTGGTGTGTAGTTGGATTCGATTTTATACCTCTTGAAATACAACTTTTGGGTCATGTATGAATAGTGGTACTTAGGTTAGCAGTTTGGAGCTAGCTTCCAAGTATTGTCACTTTAACGAGTATGTTTTATGTACGAGTAATTTGGTGTTTTATCCATATATTATTATTACTCTGGGTTATATTCAATAATATTTTTATGTTGTGCGTTGTCATGCTTACTATAACGTGCAATGCTCGCCATCATCGTGGTAGAACTGGTTAGAGAAATCACACTAATTTACTGGATAATACTGATTTTTTAATTGATAGTTCTTTGGGAAGTGTTTTCCAACAGTGATTGAAAACGTACAGGAAATAGAAACTACAAATAGATAGAAGGATACTAGGATTTTAGATCCTAGTCTCTCCTTGACCAGAATTTCCGAAACTACCACTTCAATGTTGTCTGCTTACTATAACGTGCAATGCTCGCCATCATCGTGGTAGAACTGGTTAGAGAAATCACACTAATTTACTGGATAATACTGATTTTTTAATTGATAGTTCTTTGGGAAGTGTTTTCCAACAGTGATTGAAAACGTACAGGAAATAGAAACTACAAATAGATAGAAGGATACTAGGATTTGAGAGCCTAGTCTCTCCTTGACCAGAATTTCCGAAACTACCGAATGCCTATTTTTTCCCTCCTACCCACTACTTAATAGCTACAAGCAGCAGTTACAATAATTTGTATATTAATGTATGATTATTTTTATTAATATGAGATTATGTCTATTTATGTTTGATCTTATATGAATATATGATTTTGTATGTAATTTTATATGTTAGTATATAATGTGATTTTATTAATAATATGTCATCTTATGTATTAATAAGTGATTATGAATGATAGCACGAGATATCGTGTGATTTAGTATTTAAATCGAGATAGTGTAACTTTTAGATTTTAGTCCCTTAATCAATCGGATTTGACTCCTTATTAAGATAGGAGAACCCTTTCCGTACTTATATCTTAAGATCCTATTCGAATCTTATAAGGATCCCATCTAGAAATGATATGATTAAATGCATTTTTGTTGTCATGCCTTGATGTGAGGAATTGTTATGATAAGCTGTGTTGAGGAATCACTATGACGAACTGTTATTGTGATTAAACCATGATAACTAAGGATATAAGAATGTCTGCCTTAAATCTAAGGCTAAGGATTAGTTATTAATTTTTGTAAGACATGAAGATAGCAAAGAGGGTGAGGTTAGTACCCAATGGATCATAAATGACACTTGGGGAATGATCTCGAGTGCTTTAGGAGAACTTGTGAGATTCCCTAGGACCAATAGGTGAGACAGTGACTGTTGGGTTTTGAGGTCACGAAAACATGCAAGCGCCGTGGAAAAATACAAGAACATTAAAGCAAATCAACCATAACAAGAACAATCGAACAAAGAAGTAAAAACGATAAAAGATGAACATCGAGATTTTAGTGGTTCGACCACACATGACAACAAGTCTTCTTCTCCCACATTTCTATCTTGAACCATGAGCATGAATCCTGGTTACAATAGAAAACTCCTTGTGTTCTTGCTCCTTTTCATCCTCTTGATGAACCATGGAAAAACCCAATCTTCTCTCTATTCTCTCAACCCTTGATCCTCAACTCATAATCGCTCTATGATTTTCCCTCAAGATATAATTGTCTCACACTCAAATCCCTCTCTTCTATTCACAATTACATTGTGTCACTCATGCACTCATCACTTATTACATGATATGTATTTATAGACTAATACAACCAATCACTAATAGCTTTGATGAGTCATCAATGCATGTGAGTCTTGATTCTTGTGAAGCTTTAAGTTGTCCAAGTTAGTTATGCCTAACTAACTAACCAACTTCATATTGTTGATTTAGAGGCATTAGTTAATCGTGACAATGATAAAAACAAGAGTGACAGTTCGATAAATAATTAATGCTGTAAGCCTTAATAAATGATGATTAACGATGAGATGTTGATAATGGTTAAGATGTTATCGCACGTTACAGATGTTGGTCAAAGTTTGTAAAACCAAGATTAATGATGTTGTTAAACTTTGATGCTTATTGGTCAAAGTTGGCTTTGATGCTGATGCGGACATAAGGCCCAATGGCAATAAGGTCTATGAAAGAGGGAAGTGGAAGCCCAGTAAGTGGGGAAAAGTGGCACCAAAACACACTTGAGAGAGAGGGAAATGTAACTAACTGCTGCCAGCTGGCAGTAGTGGTGAGGTAGGGAGTGTGAGGGAGCGAGTGAGTGTTGATATAGGAGTGAGGGAGGGATAGAATGAGCAGGCTGGAATTGGACTAGAACCCTAGGAGACCACTAGACTTCTCGAATTGTCTAGAGTTCTTTTGTAGCCTCTCTTTAATTTCTGCTTTTCCAGACTAGATATCACCTTGATACTAGATATCTAGTCTGCTTTTCCAGACTAGATATCACCTTGATGAAAACCAACGCGACTTTGGAATCTAGAGTGGAGAACTTGGAGAGAATCTTGCTAGAAGGGAGGAAGGTAAACCCAACCCGATTGGATGAGATTCAGCAACTCTGGAAAAGGAGGAAGGGAGACTACTCCGGACGTAGAACTCGACGTGATCATGCTCCGAGTCGACGTCGACGAACTCCGAGTGGACCAGAATCGATATCCAATCGATAGGCCAGGGCCTTCTTTGTTAATAGAGAAGAACTATGCCCTGCTTAGTGGTGGAATTGGTTTGCGATCACAGCAAAAGGAGGAAGGTCGACCTCCGTCATATGACGTCGGAGGAGGGAAACTTGAGATGCTGGTGTTCACAGAAGGGAAGAAGGACCTTGAGGAGGAAGATGATGGTAAAGTATGTGAGGAAAAATTGATTAGGGCAGATCAAACCATTGAATCGATGGAACGGGAGCCAAGGAAGGAGATGTTCGTTGAACTACTGCATTGCAAATGTGCAGGTAAGGAGAGGGAGTTGAAGGCGATTCGAGAAATTCCAAAGGAGAGGAAATTTCAGGTTGCGCACTTGGTGGAGACCGAGGTGGAAGGTGACAGTGGCGATGCCTCAGATCTTTCTGAGATGATAACGAAAAATCAAAGTGGTGGCCGGAGCAGAAATGACGACGATCGCTGTGTTGGTGGCGGAGGTAGTTTGGTGGAGATAATGAGCGGTGGTGGGCGTGTAATGTCGTCGCCGGATATGGGAGTGCACAAGGCGGAGGTGGTGTTGCCATCTGGCTTGAATGATTTGCTGCTGTCAGCACCGCCGGACCACTGCCCTTGTTTAGCGGTCGTGAAGACAATTTTTGTCAAGGTAGGAATGGAGGTGTTGCCGTCGCCGGAGCCGCCGGATCTGGGTGGGTACACGGAGGCGGATGGGTCACTCGTCACGGCAGAAGGTGGATCGTCACCTGGCGTCGATGAGCTTTCGTCGTCGTCACCGCGGGAGTCGATGGAGCCACCGGTCCCGTGGCTTTGTGCGGCTGCCCTTGGATCGGTTGCAGCTCCGGAGCATGAAGACATGGCTGCTGCT
>JAUPTC010000540.1:0-45088 GCA_030762895.1 Sophora flavescens
TTTTATTTGTATGATTAATATATTTAAATGTTGTTTATGTCAATAACATGCTCTATTTGGTTGATTATGTCTTTATATGTATCTTATGAACCATGTTGGTTATTAAGTATAGTATGATGATGTGTTTTACCATTGGTTGGTGTTATGATTTGATAATCTTGTTGCCGTTGTATTTTATTTGCGTGTAGTTTGGTTGATAAAATATTCAATTGGTTAATTAGGCTCACAATAAGACTTGATGATTAATGGTTTTAATCCTTGAAATATTTGGTTAAGAACCTGTGTTGAACTCTTAGGAGCAGTCTTGTAGTGGATTGAGCACGGTCGATTGTGAATTGTGCTCCCGGTTGAATTATGGAAAATGGCGTCGCATTAAGCATGAGTAAATTGCAGCGGAGAACACGTGGTGCGGCTGAGCATGACCATGTCTAAAAGGAAGCTGCAGGCCAGGTAGCTTTCATATGTGACGACACGGTCGTGCGAGGAGCAACGCGCCCGTGTTCTAACAACCAGAGATGGAATTAAAGGTTTTAAATAGGGACTTTTGGCCCCAATCTTCCCGATAACATGTTGATGACATAAATGGCTTCGGTTTAGATAGCAATAATGATTAACAAAGATGATTAAGAAGATGAGATGGTGAGATGTTGAGTTTGTAGCTTGATTACCATTTAAGGAGTTCTGCCTTAAATAAGATTGACAACCTTGGTGCTTATTGGCCAAAAAGGTGCCTCGTGGTCATTGGTTGAGGTGTAGTTGATATTTGTACCTTGTGTAGTAGATAGTTTTGCTCAGGGGATCTTGACGGTTGGGTCGGTGTTCAGTCCAATTCCTTCAAAAGTCTGGGTGTTGCAGTCAGTTAAAGCTAAAGTTTAGGTGCTGCGGTTGATTGGTTAGAAGTCTTGGTTGCTTATAGGCTGCGAAGGAGGTGGCGGTTGCGATTGTTTGTTGTATGATGCATGCATCATTGGAATGTTGTTGGTGGATGTTCGAGCATAGGGGAGATCACCCGATACTGGCCGATATGGTCATCCCGTTAGGTGTGAGTTTGTTATTTGTGCCCCAAGTAGCGAGGCATTCGTTGGTTTTGATGTGTTGGCTATGCTGAGGGTAGATTCAACGGTGATTCCCAATGTGGTATTTAACTTGATGAACCGTCAGAGTTGATGGATCTACATGCATTGATGGAGTCTGGGAATAGTGTTGCATTGCACCGCATAGCATACATGTTGTTATGATGTTGATGATGATATTGATTGGTGTTATGATGTTTTATATCTTTGATGTATACAAAGATGATGCCATGCTTGCTTGTTTTCTTTACTTCTATCTCCCATAGGCGTATAGGTTTGCACATGATTCGCCTTAACACCCTTCGGTGCTACATTTTAGCGACATTTTAAGGAGAAAATGATTTAATTAAAATCTCTGCAATAAAATAGGGTAAATTTTTTCTTTGATCAATTGAATGGTCAAAAGTAAATTGTCAGTTTGAAAACATTTCAAAAATTTTATTTTGCCTGAAAATGGAGTTTGGATGAAGTATGGAACACTGACAAAACATTTATAACATCAAATATTTTCTTTTTCTCGAGGCAATAAGCAATAAAACATCAACCTCCTTAAAAATTTACATATCTCGGTCCAAAGTTACTCGGAAGATAAGCGATTGCATCGTCATTTAACAAATCATAATTAAGGTTATAAGATTGAAAATTATTTACATAAGACCAAACATTCGTAAGAGTAAACGTAAGATACACATATCAACGTAAGTATGGAGGCGTGGCTCTAAAATCTGGAATCTTCAGTCAGCCACTTCATTAAAATGTAACGTGCTCCCAGGACATCTAAAGTGGCCAAGCTAAAATATAAAGACCATCATCTCTTCCCATCTTAAGAGAATAAACCCAGTACAGCCAAGATCATTGAAACTCTCCCTGCCCCAGAGTCCCCTCTTGGCATCAGAAATCTGGCAACTTACTAGAGCCACAGCAAACGCCAACTGCCGGACTAAGCCCTTTCCCACTTTCCAAGAAATTCATAGTCTATAGACCAGCGACATTGTTCTATCGAAAAAGAAATTTTAGGCATGATAACAAACACAAAATTATAAATCCTCGACCATCGAAAGATGGGGAAGACATCTGTAGAACTACAACATGTCGTGCAGATCTAACCTCAATATCAGTGAATGACTGACATCTTGACATCAGTCTTCTGGAGTGTATAGAGCCTGTGCTTGAACAGCCATGACAGTATAAAATAAGGAGGGTAGAGATTCCCGAAACATCGGCCTATATGGCAAATATGAAAACATACGACACCGCATAACATATATTCATATCCATATAAACATATCTTCGATCAAAACAGTATATACAAATATCAGATAACAAGTACATATAATCAATTCACAAATCAGTGTAACCACACTCTCTCAAGCATGACAGACACTTCTAGTTCATAGAAACCGAGAACATAGAAAGGGAGTTGAAACCACATGAGTAATACCTACAGTGACTCAGAAGATTTGACCTAACTCCAGAACAAAGAGAACATTCGAAGGAGTAATTAGGCATGTTTCCACAGCTGCCAACATTGGGCTTCTTGTGAGTTTGATAGTAACACCTCATAGTGTAATATAACTAATTGTAAACTACTCTCGATAACTGTATCGCTCGCATCTGATAAGTCGATGTGATTATGTATTCCATGGGAGCCACGACAAAGAAGAATCACCCGACTGGCCATTTGTGACCCTCCATACAAGACACCCCAGAGACCTTAAGATCATCCTAGCATATCCTCGTACGAACATACATGAGTTCAAACCCTAGGCACAAAGGCCTTCGGAACATAGTATCGACTATGTGTTTAGTCAAATAATCCCCGTTAATGGGTGTGTGTTCCATTTTATCCAAGGATACCGAGGCGGAGTTCATACAGGAGACCAAAAGCCATTTCATTCCTATTTATCCACCGGATAAATTTTCTAGTTTCCTTACGAAACCAAAAGCCATTCTAGAGCCACGAGATAGTACTAACCTCTTGGGAATCACACCTCGTTGAACATCCATGTTTTCAAGCGCTTTAGTTAATTATGAAGGTTAGTCATTAAATCACCCGAAACAATTATACTCTTTAAGTCCATTCGAATAGGATTACTTGTCAAACAAGCAACCTCAAAATGCTCATCATTAAGTATTAAGGATGAGTGAATAGTCCCCTTACTTTATTACATTTGGTCTTGCTCCACCATGAGTAATAATCATTAAGTCTTTGTTTTCACAGCTATCCTCACTTAAGTTTTCCATTTACTTGAAACCTAGTCTTGAAGACCAGAACCACTTTTATCAAAATCAAACCCTTTATCTAAAACCAAATCATTTTAAATTAAGATTGACTCATGGTATGTGATGCAAATCCCACAAATAGTATTTCAAATCCAATAAAATTATTGAAAGATAATTTTCCCCTTTTTATGATTTAAAGTGAAACCACAAACTTTCAAATTAACCTTCCTTTACTCAAAATCATCAATTCTAGATTCTAATACTCATTTTCAGGTATTAATATACCAAAGTAAGATCTTGAATATTATTTCACTCAAAGTCCTAAAATAACCTACAACTATCAAAGTCATTATTGAAATCAATTGAACTCTTTAAGATGGTTTTAAACAACGTAAAAATAATTTTGAAAACAACACCTCCCTTCTTATTTCATTTAACCTTAAAACATCATTTATTTATTGCTAAACATCATTTGGTAACTCAAAATATAACATCGCATCAAAATAATTCTCCATCTATTCCAAAACCTTAATTAAAAATCAAACTCCGAAATAATTGTTCAAAGCAAATTCCTTTTCCTTTTATGGGTTTAACATTCATCTTTCACTTAAAGATATTAAAATAGCTAAGTTTCAAGGATTGGGGTTAAACTCCCATTCCGTTCACATTTGGCCAAGATAATTGACCAAAGTGAAGGTTACACTTCACCAAATAATCTCACAATTACATCGCATCACCACCTCATTATATCAAATAATCAAATAACCAAGTTATTGCGACAACCAATTAAATCCTCGCCTGATCAAGTCAAAGTGATGTTTTCAATATGTCGAGAAATCATTTTTCCAACCAGAAATCCACCAATAAACTTAAATCAAACAACAATGTACCCCCATAACCATATCCTCATAAGGGACTAATTAAACAAAATGGAAAATCCTTAGCTTAGGATTTTCTAACAACAGAATAAGTAAAATCGCCACATCCCTCCAATATGGTGTGATGCAGTTTCACCACACTATTCTTGCGGGCAAGAGATGATTATTTTCTTTATTTTTCAGCAATCCAGCTCCCCAGAGAGAAGTTGTAGCGTTCGGCTTCCTCGGCACCACCGCGCAGTGCGGGCAACGCGCACTGGCTCAGAAAAAATGTAAAATTACTTCCCCCAAGATAACACAATTAAAACAACATCCAGGGGGGGAGTCGAGCATTTTAAACAAGCAGGACAAATCAAACAATTTAACATTATGAAACACTAACTCTAAGTTGATTTAAATTAATTTAACAAAATAAAATCAATTTCAATAAGATTGATTTAGGAAAAAAACGATCATCATCAATATTAGGAAATGAGCTTTTATCAAAGAATCATAAATTAACCATAAATTCATTAATTAACAGCCTCGGTGCATAAAGACATAAATAATTTCCAATTATAAACTAATTTTAAGAGAAACATTTGGGGCTTTAGGGTTCATAGATCAATTTGGGGAAAAACCAATCTACTTAAAGAATGGTGAAATTGATTTAGGAAACACTAATTCAGATCCCAATTACACAGAGACAAGGTTCAATTTCAAAATACAATCACAGTTCAAAAGGCTAGGGGTTAGGGTTTCAAAATCAATTTGGGAAAACTAAATTCCAACCAAAGAATATTGGAATTAACATATGAAAATGCTAAATTACAGGTCCCAATTAGTAAGATTAAAGTTAATTTTACATTTGAAGTTAAATCAAAATACTAGGGTTTGAGAAATTGGGGTTTTGAAATGAGGCTTAGTAAGGATGAAAATCACTCACCCAAACAAAGAGGAATCAAGGTGGTGGCAACAAGGTCGATCGGCGGGACTCCGGTGAGGTGGTAGTGGCAGGCGGAGCTGTTGTGTGGGTATAAGGCGGCCAAGACCAAACCAAACCCCAGCACTTCCGGCTCCCGGTGGTCGAACATGGAAGTCGGTGGCGGCGAAGTACAGGCGGAGGACGGTGGGTAAAGCAGGGCGCGCGCTATGTCTTCCTCTACGTTGGCGGCGCGCGTGCGACTAGTTGGGCCAGGGCTGGAATAGCGTCAGAGACTAGTGGGCGGTCGCAGGTGTGTCTTACCCTTGCAGACGGTGGGGACAAGGCGGCGCCCGGGCGCGGTGGGTTTAGCGGGGAAAGGAGAAATTTGAAAGTGGAGGGAAGAGGTTGTTATGAAGAAGAAGAAGAAAAAGCGAAAAGAATAAGAGGGGAAAGGAAGGTGTCGTGGATGGGTGTTGACCAAGGAAGAAAAAGAGTTATTTGTTTGTCTTTATGGTGATAAAAATTAAATTTGAGTGATTAAAAATGAGTCTAAAAATTAAATATCATGACCCTTGGATCTAAAAATATTTAGTGACAAATATATACTTTCAAAATTCAAATTAGAGTAAAGATTGATGATTGAATTTATCAACCAAAGAAAATCAGTGATCAAAATTAATCTCAGTTAATATTAAACTAATTTATTTTCAAATCTAAAATTAAATGGGGTAACATGAAAATAATTTCCTTTGAATCATATTATTTAAAATATTTTTCTAAACACAGAAAATAGTGACAATAGCGTAATATTATTATCTTGTAATAGCGTGTATACACTTGCAATATACAGTGTTAACACTCAAAATATTTTAAATAAGTAAATAAAATTACTCAAACTAATTTGCATAAAAATAAACAAAAATAAACAACTTTGATAATTAATTACTTCAATAAAATAATTAAACATATATGTGAAAAAGTGGGATATTACCACACTACCCCACTAAAAGGAATTTCGTCCCCGAAATTCTCTAATCTAAAAGAAAACTAACGTGGATACCATGCTTCTACCTCGTGTCTCGGATCGCAACATCCTCATCCTTCAAAACATAACATGATGTACATCATATATTAAGATTTCTTTTGGACTTATTTGTATTAATAAGACAACATGAGGAAGACACTGAGGCAAATCCTCTTTAAATTTCCGAAAGTCGGAGTACATTCGGATAATTTGAATATCAAACCAAATAAGGTATATAGATGTTTGACAAATTCTAGACATCGAATGACACGAGACTCAAGCTCTATATCGGTGGCGATTCTAGCACACCAATGATAAAATAAAAACTTGCACTTGAATGAGAAGTTTTGGGAAAGAGAGGAATAAATCCTTCTATTCCACTCTCATGAGGAGGAAATAAAGTGAAATGAAGAAGAAGACGGAGGGTATTCAATATGCAAAAAGGTCTTTAATAGGTTCTGAATGTAAAATCGTTGTATAGCCACATATTTACAAACGTGACTCTAATAAAGTTCCTTCCATCCACGAGAACTTCCTTGAAAGACAAATTGAAAAAAAAACAACATTTTTCTTTCTTCCCAAAAGTCTAGAATGCAAAAGTCGAAAATACTTTTGGTCTTAACAAATAGACAGCCTTAAAATTTTTGTGAGTTCTCTCACTTGAAGTAACTCCGATTCACTTGGCATAAAAAGGATGAAACAAATTTCCAAGACTTCCATCCCCAAGGAAATTTAGTGACTTTTTCCGTGAAGACTAACAAGATGTGATCTAAAAAGAGATAACTCCATTTCTCACTGCATTCATTTTCAGAAAAAGGTAAATGATCAAGTTCACAAAAATCAATTCTCCGACAAACGGAGAATTCAAAACGAGTTAACCAATGATTGAAAAAAATCATTATATCAATGATGAGAGAAGAATACAAATCTTGATTAGTTTACCAAGCATAACCAATATGAGGTAAAATGTTTGAAATCAAATCAACTCGAGGCAAGATTACAATAAAGAAATAAGCAATAAAGAAAGAGTGATGAGAATATCTCAAACATTCACGGGGAATCGAGAATAACTCGCGTGTGAACCAAACAATATAGTCGAAAGCTTACTCTCACTATGGTACATTTTCCCACGAAGTTGATCACACCTACTTGTTGTTTGCTCCAGGCTCTCCATGCGAGAACAAACAAGACCTACGAGGATGCAGTGATTTTTTTTGTGGTCACTCCCACAGTCCATGCAACATTATGTTGCGATCCACGGGTTGACTCACTCTACCAATCCATCTAGAAAGTCGCTGCTGCAAACTTTCACAACGTGATCCCAGTTTTCTCATTGAAAGCAAACAATCTCCTCATCATTGCAGTTCCTTGTTTTCTTAGCGGCATTATACGCAATAGCTGATGGTACTCAAAACAACTAACATATTCTAACAAACATTTCGTCTTGGCGTAGTTGCGAACTCCATTCTCCGATCGCCTCAAACTTTGCAAGAAAAGAACTCGTTGGAAGATTATCCGAAAACTTCCTTGTAGCGGTTCCGTTCTCCTCTTCAACCATGAGGCAGTCAATCCTTAGCGGGGTTAAGGATGACAAATTCAAAGCAATACTAAGCATCAAAATTCTTTCCACAATCACTTCTCCTTAGAAACAATAATGAAGAGAATACCAAACATCGTTGTCTCCTTTCGAATAGCGTCATGAAAACATAAACAAAAACAAGGATAGACCAAGGTGCGTCATCAGTCTAATCATGGTTCTCCATAGAGACCAAGAACCACGAAACAAAGCAGCAAACAATCGGAGAAAACACAACACAACGACGACGGACCCATACCCCAAGCCCAAAAGGCTAGAACAACTCACGATACCACCTAATGTAACACCCTTCTAAAGGTGCTACATTTTTTCGTGACATTTTAAGGCCAAAAAGTAGTTTAATTAAAATCTCTACGCAATACAATGGGGTAATTTTTTTTTCTTTGAAGATCAATGGAATGGATCAAGGTAAGAATTCTCAAAGTTTGAAAGAAAACATTTGAAATGTCGCTTTGAAAAAATGGAGTTTGGATGAAGTGAACACACGATAAAACATTTTATAACATCAAATATTTTTATTTTTCTCGAGGGAGACGGTAAGCAATAAAACATCCAACCTCATCAAATATTTACATAATCTGGTCCAAATTTACTCGGAAGATAAGCAGTGCACTAAAACATTTACTAATCATAATTAAGGTTATAAGTTGAAAATTATTTACATAAGACCCAAGCCGACTCATAAAATGAAAACATAAAGATACACGTATCCAACATAAATCTATGGAGATCACATTGCTAAAATATAAGATACAGAGTCGTAGCTCCATAAATTCTAACATTAACTCCCATACATCTCCACGTTGGCCAATTTAAAATATAAAAGACCATCCTCTCTTTTACATCGTGAGAAGAATAAACCCAACTAGCGAGATCTAGTAGGAAACTCTATGTGAGTCCACTCTCGATGTCGTCCACAAATGACACTACTAGAGCCACTACAAAAGTTGCTCTCGGACTAAGCCATTTCCCCTTTCAAGAGAAAAGTCATAGTCCATAGACCAGCGACGATCGTTCTATCTCAAGAAAAGAGAGGTTAGGCATGATAACAAACACAAAGACCATCATCCCTCGACCATCCGAAAGAAAATTGGAAGAGCGTCCTTTAGAACTCCAACATATAGTCATAGCTCTAACCTCAACCTCTATGATGAATCAGCCAAATGACATCTTGACAACTCAATCTTTTCAAATTAATAAAGAAGGCACATAGGCAGATGACATAGGAAATATAAAATAAGGAGGTGAGATTCCCCAAACATCACCCCATATGGCGGATATTAAAATAGAACGACACCCACATAACATATATTCATAACCATGTAAACATATATTTCTGTCAAATAGTCTAGTGTATACAAGTAACGGATAACACGTGCACATATAGTCAACGATACACAAATCAGTGTAACCCGATCTCATCAAGCATGACCTAGGACCTTTGTTAGTTCATAGAGACACGAGAACAGAGGTTGCGGATTGAAAGCGCATAGTCCAATACCTATACACGGCCTCAAGGAAGATTTGACCCTAACTCCAGGAGCTATGAGAACATTATGAAGGAGTGATTAGAGCCACATGTTTCCATTTGCCAACATTGGGCATCTTGTGTGTTGATAATGTGATCACATAGTGGTACTATAACTGATTGCGAAACACTTTCGATAGCTGGATCGGCTAGCATTTAGTCGTTGATGTCGATTGTATTGCATGGAGATGCCACGACCAAGAAGAATCACCAACTGGTCATTTGTGACTTTCCTACCCCGAACACCCCAAGACCATTTAAGATCGTCACTAGCACGTCTCATGCGCACATGCATGTCGGCTCAACTTTCTAGGCACAAATTCCTTACGAGAACATAGTGCTCAATTATGTGTTTAGGAAATAATGTCGTTAATGGCGTGTGCGTTTTTATTTATCCACCTAGGATAAATTTGGGGTTCTTACAGGGACCAATAGCCATTTCATTCATATTTATCCATAGGATAAATTTCGTGGTTCCTTACGAGCCAAAAGCCATTCTAGAGGCAAAGCATGCAGTACCAACCTCTTGGGAATCACCCCTCGTTGGGCTATCCATGTTTCAACTTTAGTACATTATGAAGGTTGGTCATTTCATCACCAACTCAATTATGCCTCTTTAAGTCTATTCTCGAATAGGATTACTTGTCGAGACAAGCAACCTCAAAATACTCTTTGTCATTAAGTATTATGGGTGTAAGGATGAGTGAATCGCCCTACTTTATGACATTTGGTCTTGCTCCACCATGAGTCATAATCATTAATTCTTTGTTTTCACTAAGCCATCCTCGACTTAGGTTTTCCATTTAACTTGAAATACTAGTCTTGAAGACCAAAACCACATTTATCCAAATCAAAACCCTTTGTCTAAAACAAAATCATTTTTGGAAGTAAGATTGACTTATAGGTATATTGATACCAAATCCCTCAAAATAGTATTTCAAATCCCGTAAAAATATTGAAGAGACAATTTTCCCCTTTTTACTTGATTTATAAGCTGAAACCCCTCAACTTTCAAATTAAGCTTCCTTTACTCAAAATCATCAATTATCTAGGTTCTAATACTCATTTTCAGGTATTAAAATACCAAAGTAAGAACTTGAATATTATTTCACTCAAAAGTCCTAAAACTTGACCTAAACAACTATCAAAGTCATTTTTGAAATCAATGAAACTCTTTAAGATGGTTTTAAACACTGTAAAAACAGTTTTTGGAAAACAACACCTCCTTCTTGTTTTCATTTATCCTTAAAAATTTATTCATATAGTTACTAAAGATTCATTTTGGTAACTCAAAATATAACGTACTGATCAAAATAATTCTCAATCTATTTCCAAACCTTAATCAAAAATCAAACTTCTAAAATAATTGTTCAAAACAAATTCCTTTTCCTTTTTTATGGATTTAACATTCTTCTTCTCACTTAAGAATATTAAAGTCGCTAAGTTTCAAGGATTGGAGTTAAACTCCTATTTCCATTCACATTTGGGCAAAACCGATTGAGCAAAACAAAGTGAAGGTTACACTTCACCAATTAATCTCACAATTACATACGCGTCAATATATCAAGTTATATCAAAACTCAAAATAATTAAGTTATTTGCAATAACCAAGTATTAAATCCTCACTTTGATCTAATGATCAAATTGATGGTTTTCAACATGTCGTAAATCATTTTCCAACCAAGCAATCACACCAATAAACATAAATCAAACAACAATTAACCTATAATCATGTCTCACAAGGAACTAATTAAACAAAGTGGAAAATCCTTAACCAGGATTTTTGACAACCGAGATAAATAAATCCATCTTCACATCCACCAATATGGTGTGATGTGGTTCACTTCCCTTACCTCTTGTAGACATGAGATGATC
Organism: Sophora flavescens; assembly: GCA_030762895.1. NCBI lineage: Eukaryota > Viridiplantae > Streptophyta > Magnoliopsida > Fabales > Fabaceae > Sophora > Sophora flavescens. The sequence goes on from JAUPTC010000540.1 coordinate 11,103, forward strand.
ATTTTCTTGGTTTTCAATAGTTACGCTTCCCCTCAAAGCGAAGTCGTGACATTCCGATTTCTCTCGACACCTTCACGGCAGTGCAGGCAACTCTGTCGGCTCCCGACAAATGTAAAACATGCTTCCCCAAGCAAACACAATTACGACAACATCCCGGGAGATGGAGTCCAAGTATTTTTCAACAAGCGAGACAAATCAAACAATTTTCTACTCATCATCAAACACCCACTCTAAGTTGATTTAAATTCTTAATTTCACAAAATAGAATCAATTTCAATAAGATTCAGATTTGGGAAAAATAAGATGATCATCATCAATATTGGGGGAAAATGAGCTTTGATCAAAGAATCATGAGATTAACCTTAGAAATCATTAATTAACGACCTCAATTTCATAAATACATAAATAATTTCACAATAATAAACTAATTTTAAGAGAAACAAATTTGGGGCTTTAGGGTTCATAGATCGATTTGGGGAAAAACAAATCTACTTAAAGAATGGTGAGAATTGATTCGAGGAAATACTAATTCACAGTTCCAATTACAGAACAAGGTTCAATTTCAAAATTACAATCTGAATTCAAAGGCTAGGGTTAGGGTTTCAAAATCAATTTGGGGAAAACTCATTCTAACCAAAGAATAATGAAATTAACATATGAAAATGCTAAATTACAGTCCCAATTGCATAAGATTAAAGTTAATTTTACATTTGAAGTTAGAAATCAAAATACTATGATTTGAGGAAATTGGGATTTTCGAAATGAAGCCTAGTAAGGATGAAAATCACTCACCCAAACAAAGAGGAATCATGGTGGTGGCAGCAAGGTCGCAGGCGGGACTCAGACAAAGGTGGCGATGGCGGAGCTCCATTTGGGGCTGCAAGATGGCCAAGGAAACCAAACCCCAGCACTTGCGGCCGCGCGGTGGTCGAACACGGAAGTCAATGGCGGCGAAATGCAGAGCGGAGGACGGTGGAGCAAAAGCAATGTCGCGCGTTGTCTTCCTCTCGTCAGCTGACGCATGCCACTGGTTAGACAGAAGGCTGGAATGATGGTCCAGAACTAATAAGCGGTCGCAAGTGTGTCATACCCTTGAGACGGTGGGGACAAGGTGGGGGGAGCGGCGGTGGGTTTAGAGGGAAAGGAGAGAAATTTGAAAGTGGAGATAAGAAGAGGTTGTTATAAAGAAGAAGAAGAAGAAGAAGAAGAGAAGAGAAGAAGAAGAAGAAGAAGAAGAAGAAGAAGAAGAAGAAGAAGAAAAAACGAAAAGAATAAGAAGGGGAAAGGAAGGTGTCGTGGAGGGAGTCTTGACCAGGGGAAAGAAAAAGAGTTATTTTTTGTCTTTGTGGTGATAAAATTAAATTTGAGTGCTTAAAAATGAGTCTAAAAAAATTAAACAATACCGGCCCTTGGATCAGAAAATATTTAGTGACAAATATATACTTTCAAAATTAAAATTAGAGTAAAGATTGATGATTGAATTTATCAACCAAGAAAATCGGTGATCCAAAATTAATCTTGATTAACACTAAACTAATTTATTTTCAAATCTAAAATTAAATAGGGTAACCAAAATAAATTCCTTTGAATCATATTATTTAAAATATTTTTCTAAACACAAAATAGTGACAATAGCGTAATATTATTATCTTGTAGCGTGTATACACTGCAATAAGCGGTGTTAACACACTAGAAAATATTTTAAATAAGTAAATAATTACTCAAACTAAACTGCATAAAAAAAATAAACATCCTGATAATTAATTACTTCAATAAAATAATTAAACGTATATGTGAAAAATGGGGATATTACACTTACTCCCTGTTCTTTGTTTGTTTGTTTGGCGTGATTGACACCTTGCGAGAGAATGGCGAAGTCAGGAGAGGAGTGACTCAGGAGCCACCACTCATAGTTAGGACTTTTCCTTATGTTTTAGTTTGTTCAGTTGTATTAGAGGATTTCATTCCGAATGGTTATACCAGCTCTGTTGTGACATCGGGTTGGGTTGTGTTGTTTATCTTTTGGTTTATTTGTTTTTAAACTTGTTTTATTTTTCGCGTTTTGAGAACTCGTTCACGTGGGACCTTTCTACCCATGGACAAATGTTTTATTTTATCCAGTAAATACATGTTTTGTTTTATATCTTTATCTTTAAATTGCTTTATAACATGCGCGGGGTGGCGAGGTGTCACATTTAGTGGTATCAGGCGGTCTGTCATATCGACCGTGATATGAGTCTGTCGTGAGTCTGTTGTGTGCTCTAGTTTGAATTGTCTATACTTGTTATAAACAATGAAGCTTCAAGTTAGTTGCCTGTAGCTTTTTTGATGTAAGCCCAATGGAGGCCGATTTGGATCAAGAAACCATTCAAGGTCTTGGTGGCCCCAATGACAAGAGCAAGAGCAAAGAAAGCCCAAGAAGCTCTACCTCAATTGGTGCTTCTCTTAAAGGACACAAGCCCAAATGCACATGCAAGTAATGAAGACAACGAGCCCATGTTAATAACTTTGTTCATCCAAGCCCAAGAAGCATGACGAGGGTGTGCATGTCCATTTTTCTTTTATTTTCAATAAGTGTAATGGTTGGTGTGTTTAGGCCCAATTAATTAGTGATATTTTTGGGTCAAGTCCACTACTTACCATGATGTACACAAGTTTATTAGAGAGTCTTGGGGAGGGAATCTTTGGCTTACATGTCATAAGAAACTCCTCATTAGTGTGCATAAAATTGTATTGATTATGGGGGATTACACTTTTAATGTGAGAAGCAAGTGTAACCACCACATAATTAGGGGGGATAAAAGAGTCATGGAGGGGGGCGTAACCACTGAGTTTTTGTGAGTTAAGTTGGTTATTGTGAGTTTAAGGCCATTAAAAGGAGGGGCGTAACCTACAAGTTTTGGTGGCTGAGTTGAATGATTTGGTGGCTACATTATGAGGGGTTTTAGGCCAATTAACTCATGATTATGGTGGCTAAGTTAAGTGGGAGTTATTGGGTGCTTTAGTGCCATGATTAGGTGAGTTATGTGGAGGTTTTGGAATCCTATGGAAGGCAAAGTGAAGCGAAAGAACTTCAGCCATGTTCTCTATATGTAAGATGCCACAAACACATGAAAAAACAACTTTGATGTTATTTTTGGATCAAATCCATTTTGTTAGAATATTGTTCTCCTAGGTTCTTCGTTAAACCAAACTAAGTTCTTATCAAGAATCCAAGATTCTTGTGGCGAACATCATTTGGCTTATCAAACTACATGTTTTGGCGCCATCCATCTCTCATCTTCTTCCATTTTTGTTTCTTTCTTCACTTGATTTTGGTTACAAAGTGTTACACTAAGTTCTTGTCTAAAAATTCAACCAAATAGATCATCAACAAGGCAACCTTCCATTTGGTTGTCATCAAGTGGTACGAGCTTAGGCTTTGGTTGGATTTTGAGTTTTGTTCTTCTTCTTCTACCTTTCTTCTTTTCTTCTTTTAAACCCAAAAACACAAAAAAATTACACTTTGATTATATTTGTGAAGGGAAATTTTGTGGTTGTTGTTCTTGCTCAAAAACAAGTTTTCAAGTGTGATTCTCTTCTTCAAAGTTTGAAAAAAATTGCACAAATTATAAGAAAAAAAAATTGTGCATGAAATCTTGAGAAAAAAAAGGAAGAGAAAAGTCTATTTGAGCAATTTGTGTTCTTGAAAAAAAATATTTCCTTATTCCTTCGTTCTTATTTCCAAAGCTTTGCTTTTCTAGCCTTTCCTTTGTTTTTGATAAGTTTTGTGATTTTTGTTACTTGAATTTTTTGGATTTTTGTGTGGTTTTTTGTGTTTGACTCTTCCAAGAATTAAAGGAGGACAATTGAGTGGAAAAAGGCAAGAGTGTCCAAAATACATTTTTGTGTGGAAAAAGCCAAAGAGTGAAAAAATCCATTGTGTGAACTAGTGAGGGGAGTGTAGTGAGGAAACACATAAATTCTTCTACTCAAATCATGGACAACAATGAGGATAGTCCACCACTTTCTCCAAGGTCAGCGGCCATTCATGCTAGAATGACTACTCAATTTCAAGTTCTTACAAGGCAAATGGAGGCAATGCAAGAAAACTATGATAGACAACTTGCAACCTTCAACACAATGATGATTTTAGTAGATATGAGAATGAAAGGAAGACCTGGGAGGAGGACCTAGAGGAGGAGGACATAGAGGAGGGAGACGTGATAGAGGACTTGAAGGAGTCAAAATCAAAGTTCCTCCCTTTATTGGGAAGAATGATCAGGAGGCTTACTTGGAGTGGGAGCTAAAAATAGAACAAGTCTTTGATTGTAATTCATACAATGAAAGCAAGAAGGTGAAAGTAGCCGCCTTGAGTTCAAGGAATATGCCCTTGTGTGGTGGGACCAATTACAAATTTCAAAGGCTTACCCAAGGGACCAAAAGCGTTGATGAATATTTCAAGGAGATGGAGTTGGCCTTACTTAGGTCAAATTTTCAAGAAGATAGGGGAGGTTACCATGGCAAGATTCCTACATGGCTTGAATCAAGATATTCAAGACATAGTGGAGTTGCAACATTATGTGGAGCTTGAAGATTTGGTCCAACAAGCCATTAAGGTGGAGCAACAAATTAAGAGGAGGAAGTCTAAATATTCTTCTTCTTCATCTTCCAAATTTCCATCCTCAAATTGGAAGGACAAGCAAAAGAAGGAGGGTGCACCAACCAAGGAGGCCGTGAGCAACATACAAGGAAAGAAACCCATGGAGACAAACTCTAGGAGCCGTGATGTAAAATGTTTCAAATGCTTAGGCCATGGACACATAGCATCCCAATGTCCAACAAAGAGAACCATGGTGTCCATGAATGGGGATGTGGTATCACAATCCGAGGCTTCAAGTGGGGAGGAAAGTGAAGAATATGTGTTCATGTCGGATGGTGATTTACTCATGGTGAGGAGGCTTTTAGGAAGTCAAGTGAAGGATCATGAAGCAAGCCAAAGGGAGAATATCTTTCATTCTAGATGTCTAATTCATGGAAAGGTACGTTCTCTAATCATTGATGGTGGGAGTTGTGCCAATGTTGTAAGCACTAGAAAACTATCAGGAGCATTTGTTTTTGGAAACTGTAGAAAATCTTACACTCCATTCTCATACTCATCACTTGTCCGTCTAGCATTCATCCAAGCTGCGATCCATGACTAAAACCAATAACCCGTACTTAGTCCAACATATTAATCAACCACTTCTTATGACAGGGTATGGCCCTATACCATTCAAGAAGAAACTTTTTCAACATTCGTTTAACAGTTAGTACGTAACTCTCATGCTCATACTCGACGAAATTTAGGGCAGCATTTTCCTTCGGTCTCCAACGTACACGACTTGAACGTGATGACATCCACCAAGATAAAGTATGCACCCGAAGAACGAAATAAAATGTATCAATCCGAACTTTCATCAAGTATATAACATTAGAATCAATGAATAACTATTTTAACTGAATGAAGAAAAGTTTTTTCCCAAACTGTCCAACTTTGGACAATTCAAGATCCAATACAATGAGCAGTACATTAAGCACGTACACGTGTGCTCGTTAGTATTGCATCTCAAACGGGAAACTAAGGCTTTACTAATTATTGTGGGAATATTCTCGGATCAAATAAATTTTCAAGCAAATACATTAAAACTCCAATGAAAGCTTTTCAGCCAAAACGATGGAAATCAAACCTTACTTTGTAATTTTCCAATGCAAAGCGGCTATCTGCTGGTATAACTCCTTTCTTGTATTTTCCTGTCAGCACACCACATGCAAGTGGACTCCAAGTGGTCAAACCCAACACTAGTGCAGAAAAGGGATTCCACGTCGGTTATTTATGGCTTACCACATCGGTTTTCAAACGATGTGGAAGCGTCGATGTGGTTTATTGCCACTTTACACATCGGTTATAAAACCGATGTGTAAAGTATATTTTAAACAGCGGTTTTCTTTTAACCGATGTGGAAAATCAATTTGTCAATTGATAAGCAGTTGGAAATTACACTTTCTACATCGGTTTTACCTAAAACCGATGTGTAAATTTCACTTTCCACATCGGTTTTAATAATAACCGATGTGTAAAAGTGAAAATATACACATGTCAGTTTTATTAAAACCGATGTGTAAGTGAAATTTACACATCGTTTTTGTAGAACCGATGTCTAAAATCTCATTTTTTTGAAAGCGTTATTTACATTTCAATCATTCATTTCCCCTGTTTCAGTAATGCAGATCAATACCATAATAACATACTGTAAATTTTGGGGTAAACATAATGTAGTTATTGCACCAAACTAGAAGAAAATGATAACAAGCAGCCACATACAATTGGAAGACACACATATTTATAGTTCATTCGATGACAAGAAACAAGAAGCAAGTAACCACACGTGATTTAGGCATCACATGAGTTAGATAACAAATGGGCAAGGCAAACTAATTGGTAAAGTAAGAGCACTTACTAATTGATAACCATCAATTCCAGGAACTTGTTTAAGCTAACAAACCAGCAAGTGCCACCGATCAAACAAGAAACAACAACGAGAACACCAAACCAGTTTTGACACAATTGCAACAAAGTTTTAACCATATCAAAAGCAAAACATACTTCATTCAATTTTCTTGGCACAAACAATCAGCTCTTACACATATGGTTAAAAATACTGACATTTCATCAAATGACTAGTGAGCACAGAATATGAAAACAGAGGGCATCAGGCCTAATTAATTTCGAATTAATGAAAACAACACTTTATCAAGGCTACATCAAAACACGAGAGAAGAAGAATTGAACCGGCACTGAGCACTAATACATATCATCAGTCAAAGGTACACTATAGCTAGTACATAATACATATCAAGCAATAGTTACAGGTTTGATTTGGATCTAAAAAAATAACATTGCCTTATCATAAACCAAATGACTTGACAAAACCCGTGAAAGTATAATCTTAAATGCTTATCTCCATGAATCTCAACTCTCAATTTCCCAGCATCCATACACAAGATGATATAAAATACAAAATTGGTAAAACTACTATGGGCAAGAAGCTCTTACCTTTTGTATCCAAGGATTGTGCCCCTCACGTAGAGTCTAAAATCAAAGCATGAAAAATACAGTGTTATCTTATTTAAGACCAAAAGATCATATAAGGAAATGAGTAGCGAAGAGCTATGGCTATTCAGTGAGGAAGCAAAGAACATGAAGAAAAAAACTAAATCCATCAGGCCATCATATATATTCAATCAAAAACTATATATATCCTTTATTCTCCTTAAGAAAACACAAATTTCCCCTTCCGCCATGTATTTTTGGTGCATATTGCAGTTGAAACACAACTTCTAAACAGGCAAGCGAAATGTAAATGACCAACTTATACAATAGACCAGAAACTCTTAAAAGCTACCAAATTATAAAATAATCTCTTTGAACACTCGAAGTCTCTAGTGCTTAAGAGATCGTCACACGGAGACTAATATCTTGCTACAACAAAGTATCGTTGGCATCCGAATAACAAGCAAGCAAAACATTACCAGTAAAATAAAATTAAAACCAAAGCAGAAAGCAAGAAATATTACCAATAATAATGTCAAACATTTCATTAAATAAACAAAACATAGAGGCCTCAAAATACAAGAACTGCTCAGATCCAAACGACAAGACCTCAAAGTAAAAAGGGACAAAACACTAACAAGTAGTAATAACCGAATCCAATATCTCAACATCCCATAGTAACAACAACAAAACAAGTAAATAAAATAATCAAATATGAGAAACTAATCAGCGGTTTGCATAATATCCTCGAGAACGAACTTCAACTTCCTTTTCTTTATCAGCGACGGCACGACCCTTAGCCTTACGATCGAGCAACAACTTGCGGTCTGACTGACTTGCACAAATAAGAATCAAAGAAGGAAATGAGTGAATTGGTTCTTTCTTCTCATCCCACAGAGAGAGACAAAGGAGTAACGAAGGATGGCGCAGTCGAAGGAGGCGACAATGGTTCACTCACCGTAGTCGAAGGAGGCGAACATGCGGTGTGGAGGAATTTAAGGATGGAGGTGGTGGCCGGTAATGGAAGAACAAAGTAAAAACAAAGGAAAAGGGCACGTGACAGATGGTGGGAATGAAAATAGAAACAAATAGTAGGGTTTTGTCAAATATTACACATCGGTTGTCAAAAACCGATGTGGTTAGTCATATTTCACATCGGTTCTCTAGTAACCGATGTAGAAACTTACGATTTAATTTAAAATTCCATTTTTTTTTAATTTTTGACATCGGTTATGTATAAACCGATGTGGTTAATATATATTACACATCCGTTTAATAGGAACCGATGTGGAAAGATAAAAATTTTAAATTTTAAATTTTTTTGTTTTAATTTTATACATCGGTTATAATACAACCGATGTGGAAAATATTCACACATTGGTTATTTTAGAAACCGATGTGGAATCCTTTGATTTTAATTTCAAAAATACCACCGCCTCGTTTTACACATCGGTTTTGAAGAAACCGATGTGGAATCTCCGATGTTAAAAGCATATTTTGCACTGGTGTGAGAGCCATTGAGTTTTTGAAATGTGGTTCCAGACGGTCGCTACGTGTTTAGATATGTTTTATTTCTTTACTTTGTTTATCTTGAGAATGGCTTATCCTTATAAAGGCCCTATGAAAAACTAATGATATGGTAGTATGTATAAAGTTTCTGATGCATACACACACACACACACACACACACACACACACACACACACACATATATATATACACTTTTGGTGATGTTATGTGTATAAATAAGTAAAGAAGAAAAAAAAAATTGACCACCATTTTATGGAATAAGTGAAATTCTTAGTAATTTATTTTCTGAAAGTAACCAGCAAATCAATTTGTAAAGTTTTCATTTTCCGCAATAAGTCCGAAATGTAGCACTAAGGATTTGGTGTTACAATGGCAATAAATAAGTGACTTGTAACAGCGGTTGTATATTTAAACTTATAAGTGAACTTTTAACAGCGGTTTTATACAGAACTGTTGTTACAAGGGGTATTTTTTTTTACAAATTGTTTTGTTCCGGTTTCAATGCACCTGCCGTATTTCATAGATACACACACAGAGAAGCATCCAGACTGCTAAGATCATCCAAAATTCAAACCATCCAAATGGAAGAATCAATATATATATATATATATATATATATATATATATATATATATATATATATATATATATATATATATGCCTCGTACAACAAGAAATCATATAGAGATTCAACACATTAACTAAGTCATGATCCAACTAAGAAATCATATCGTACAAATTGATCAATGTATTAACTAAGTCATTATCTATCACATACACAAATAATATAAGTTCTAAGTACTTAAAACATAAATCTATGGATTGTGCTCAAAATCTATATACGTCGCGCTCCATTAACTTCGTTCCTTCAAAGCCTACACAAGTTCAAATAGAGATTCAACATTAGTTAAATTAAGACATTAACATAAACAAAAAATAAATAATTAACACTAATTAAATAAACATTAATTACACTATGATGCAAAATAAAAATAAACATACATAACTTATTACACTATAGTCAAGTTTAGATCAATATCCCTTCATTATGATCATCACGAGTGGCAAGTACAACGTCCACCACATTTTCCTCAATGAAATTAGGCATCCGTGATGAGAAAGAAGGAGTCTCAGGTATATCAAGAGTTTAATATTGATTTTCATCACTACCACTATGCATGCTTTTTCCTTGGAGAACCACTGACCACTTTTTGTTAGAAGGATCATTGATATAAAATACTTGTTTTTCTTGGGAAGCCATGATGAAAAGCTCTTCCGTATGACCAACCTTGTTAAGGTCTACCAATGTAAATCCTAATTCATCGGTTTGTATACCACTTTTACTGTCAACCCACTTACATTTAAAAACTGCCACTGTGAATTTAGTGTAAGCGACCTCCCAAATATCTTCAATGACACCAAAGTAAGAGATGGGTGCCATAATGGGATTTGTATCTTTTGAACTAGAGAAGTACATGGACTCAGCGACGATCGTAACCCCACTATTTTGCATGGTACTCTTATCATCCTGGGACTTTGTATAAAATGAAAACTTATTGATGTCGTAACTGCTCCAACATATGACATTAAAGTTAGGCCCACGTGCTAGCCATTTTAATGTATCAGAAGCAATACTACCATCTTTCAGAATTTCATCTTTAAACCATTGTAGGAAAGTCCTGTTATGCTTGTTCAACAACCACTTTTCGTTCATTCGAGGGTTTTCTTCCTTGACTTTCCTTTTGTGCTCAGCTAAGTAAAGATGAACTTCATCAGTGTTATTCAATATATACAAATGTGCTTGAAGAACTTCCTCCCGACCCTTGCTTATAACAGTTTCACCATGTGTACCCTTACCTTCACATCTTCCATCACGACGAAGCTTAGGAATCCCTATAGGTTCCGTTTCAGAAAGGTAGTCTGAACAAAACTCAATAGCTTATTCTGAAACGTACCTTTGAACAATATATGCTAGCTTCTAGACGTTGTGGATTCTTCATATAGCCTTTCAAGATCTTCATGTATCACTCAACTAGGTACATCCACCTTAAATAAACAGGGTCACACAATCTAGTTTCCCTCACAAGATGAACAATTAAGTGGCCCATGATGTCAAAAAATGAAGGAGGAAAATACATCTCCAATTGGCACAAGATAATGGCAGCTTCTTTTTCCAACTCATCCAACTTCCCGGGATCAATGACTTTGTCTTTGTATTTTCTCGTATTCACACTCGAACAATTTTAACACTGCCGACAACCGTATAAGTAGTGCACCCCGGATACAAAGGCTTCTCTGCATCACTGCACAAAGTATCATATACATTTACTCACTGAAAAAGACTCTTGACCAATATCACGGATCATGTCCTCTAGTCGATCGTCCTCCATATCTACGTCAACTTCCTCAGTTTGGGACACACTTGGCTGGTTTAACAAGACATCACCATGCCATATCCATCTTGTATAATTCTTGCAAATCCCTTCACAAATAAGATAAGTACGTATTTCCTTAGCTTCACAGTTTATCATATTCATACATTTGACACAAGGACAACAAAACTTTTCATTACTATCGGGAATATTTCTTTGAGAAAATTCTATAAACTCTTCCACTCCCTTCCAATACTCATCACTTGTGCGTCTACTAACCATCCAATTACGATCCATAGCTACGTTTTGTAAATAAGATGGACTCTAATGATATTTCCTTGCATCAATGACAGTACATTTCATAGGAGCATCTAAACCCTAACAAACTATATTATCATCACCTTTGCATATAAACAACCATGACCATGAGCATGAACCATAAGCAAAATAGCAGCCATAACAACATTTCACACAAAACAGAAAACACAAAACCACCCACAAAATTAATGAAACAGAGACGCATTTATGAAATAGAATGAGAGACAACAGGCATAAACAAAAACTCAAAAACAATGAAACAAAATCACCCACAAAAACATCAACATCCAAAATCACAAGATAAAACAGAAATGCATAAAATCACAAACATGTTCTTTAATGAAACCCAAAAACAGAAACAGAGACACATAAAACGCAAAATAATTTGCAAGAAAAGGAAAGGGAGAGAAAGCATACGAGAAAGCGACCGAAGTGAGAGAGGATGATGGTGGAGGACAAAGGGAGTAAGGTGGTCACAGTGGCGCCATGGAGACGAGGACGAAGGAACATGGGTTGATGAAATGTACGTGTGTTAGGGCGCGGGAGTGAATAAGGAACCTGTTGAGTTCATACGTGATAACATGATTTTATATAGCTTAAAACCATGTCCTCATTGCAATTATTCATCGATTTTTGGCTATTAAAGAGATGGATTCTCATAAATTGTGATTACTTTTGCAGATTATTAAGAGTGGACTAAGTTGGAGCATAATTGGAGGAAAAATTGTATTTTTGGAGCTTAAAAACGGGGTGAATTAAGATTTGGGGCATGAGACACAGTTGTGTGTCCTGATAGACACAGTTGTTTCTCCAAAAAGTGGATTTTCTCTCCCCGGAGTTCGACACAGTTGTGTCTCTATATAGACACAGCTATGTCTAATCATCGCATGCGCTGTTCTTCCGAGAGACACAGCTGTGTCTCCTCCTAATAGACACAACTGTGTCTAGTCCCTGGAGCGTGGTTTTGCCAAGAGACACAATTTGTGTCCCCTAATAGACACAGTTATGTCTATTCTGTCTGTTAAAGAAAATACCAGTTTACCCTTTGTTAAGTTTTAAATAGTTTTCAGAAACCTCTTTTAGGGATCTTTTCGAGAGGGGGTGATGGAAAAAACACTGTTCTTGGGGGTTTTAGCTATTGTGAGAGTTCTTCCAAACCTTTGGAGCGATTCAAGAGCAAGGCAAGGCGCCTGAAGAATCAGAGTGGAGATTACTACTATAAAAGGGGTTCTTTTTCCTTGTTTCTTCATGTACCTTTATTTGAATTTGGTTCTCTTTTATTTTATGGATAGCTAAATACCATTACTAGGGTTATGGTGGATCTTGCTACTTGAAACTCTTTTCCTAATTTAATATGATTTCATGATTTTGCCTTCATATAGATTATTCTATTGCTTTAATTCATGTTAAGTTTTGATCACTCTTGGCGTGTTTGAGTTGATTGATTGATATGCGGCCGTCATCGTAATTAATTGATGACATATAGAATAATCGATGGTAGGATTATTGCACGATCAAACATTAATCCTAGTATTTCAATCAAAGTTGATCAATTAGATTAATCAACCTCTCCGTGCTTTATGCTTTCTCAGGATTTGAATTTTTTACATGACCAAATAGGAAATTAATTCGGGGAATAGATTATTAATAGCGAATGACCAAACGTATTAATAGAATTCATTGAGGGATTGATATATGTTGCTCAATTCAAAAATCATAAAGAATTAGGAATTGAGAATTAAAAGTGCAAGTGAAACCTTGACCCTAGGCTTTCTCATAATTGAATCCTCCTTTCTGTATATTTGTGTTCCTGCTTGCGAACTCTTGTCTTTGTTGTCCCTTTCTAAAATTCATCATTTCACCAATTTGATTTGTCTAAATAACATAAGAATTTCTCTCATTTGGTAATTATTAATTAATCCCTGTGGGTACGATATCTGGAACTCAAATTCCTTTATTACTATTGCGACAGGGTGCACTTGTCCTAAGTGTGTTCTGCATGCATAAATACGTAAAAAAACTTAAAGACATGTAATGGCGGTTTGATTTCCAACCACTGTTATATGTCACTTTTAACGACTGTTTCATTTTCAACCGCTGTTAAAAGTCTTTTCCTAAAAAAAAATCTGGAAATATCTAACTTATAACAGCGGTTTATGTAAAACCACTATTAAAAGTCAATTTTAATGGCGGTTATTGTACAACCGATGTTAAAAGTGATTTAATGATCCATATAATTACGGAACTGCCACCGCCTCTTTTATAACGTCGGGTTTTGTCTAACGCTGTTAAAACTAGTCGTTAAAGGCATCATTAATTTCCACTCGTGAATCTACACATGTGCTTCAAAATATTTATTTTTTCTAGTAGTTGCTCAATATACACTTCTGATGACAACCAAATGGTGAGGTTGCCTTTGATGATCTTTTTTTGGTTGAATTTTAACAATTAATTTGCGGAACAATTTTGAGATTAAAATAAAGGGAAGAAAAGAAACAAATGGATGGAGAACAGAGATGGTAAGGAGGCGCCACAAACAAGGTTGTTTGATAAGCCAAGGAAGTTCGCCACAAGAATCATGGATTCTTGATAAGAACAAGATGGCTCAACCAAGAACCAAGGAGAACAAAATTCTCACAAAAGGATTTCAATCCAAAATAATATCCAAATTGTCATTCATGTGTTGGGTGGGCGTCTTATATATAGAGGAATGGCCTAAGATCAATCCTCCCATAATCAATACAATTTAATGCCAAAAGATTCCCTCCCCGATTATGTGGGATCACACTTGTTTCTCAAATTAAAAGTGTAATCCTCTCATAATCAATAAAATTTAATGCAAAAGATTTCCCTCCTGATTATGTGGAATTACACTTGTTTCTCAAATTAAAAGTGTAATCCTCTCATAATCAATACAATTTAATGCAAAAGATTTCCCTCCCTAATTATGTGGACTTACACGCCCTCTTCATGCTTCTTGGGCTTGGATGAGCAAAGTTATTAACTTGGGCTCATTGTCTTCATTACTCGCATGTGCACTTGGGCTTGTGTCCATTAAGAGGACCACTAATTGAGTGAGGGCTTCTTGGGCTTTCTTTGCTCTTGCTCTTGTCATTGGGCCACCAAGACCTTGAATGGTTTCTTGATCCAAATCAGTTTCCAACGAGCTTACATCATCCCTTCCTTCTTTAAGTGAATTCGACCTCGAATTAAAATCTTCATCACCTACATCAAAGAGAGATAAATCAGCCACGTTAAAAGTTGCACTAATCCCACCATACTCACTAGGAAGATCTATCTTGTATGCATTGTCATTAATCTTGGAAACCACTTGGAATGGCCCATCTCCTCTTGGTTGAAGTTTAGATTTCCTTTTGGAAGGAAACCTTTCCTTTCTCATGTGTACCCAAACCCAATCTCCGGGTTCAAAGACCACCTTCCTCCTTCCTTTGTTGGCTTGTCTTACATAGCTTTCGGTCCTCTTCTCAATTTGGACTTTTACTTGCTCATGTAACTTTCTCACAAAATCAGTCTTGGCCCTACCATCCTTATGCTTCAAAATTGAGGAGTTAGGCAATGGCAATAAATCAAGAGGAGTTAAAGGGTTAAATCCATAAACTACCTCAAAATGAGAATATTGAGTAGTACTATGAACAACCCTATTATAAGCAAATTCCACATGAGGTAAACAATCCTCCCAAGATTTAATATTCTTTTTAATCACGGCCCTTAAAAGGGAAGAAAGTGTCCTATTCACAACTTCGGTTTGCCCATCTGTTTGAGGATGGCAAGTAGTGGAGAAGAGAAGCTTTGTACCTAGCTTTCCCCACAATGTCCTCCAAAAGTGACTTAGGAACTTGGTGTCCCTATCACTTACAATACTCCTTGGGAGACCATGAAGTCTCACCACTTCCTTAAAGAACAAATCAGCAACATGACAAGCATCATCAATTTTTTTGCAAGGGATAAAGTGTGACATCTTTGAAAATCTATCTACCACAACAAAAATTGAATCTTTACCATTCCTAGATCTAGGAAATCCCACAACAAAGTCCATAGACAAGTCAATCCAAGGAAAATCAGGAATAGGTAAAGGAGTGTAAAGTCCATGAGGCATTACTTTAGATTTTGATTTTCTACACACAATGCATTTTTCACAATATTTTTGCACATCATGCTTCATGTGAGGCCAATAAAAATGTTCATGCAACATGTCTAAAGTCTTTTGAACCCCAAAATGCCCCATTAAACCTCCTTCATGCGCCTCCTTCAAAAACAAGTCCCTTATGGAACTTTTAGGCACACATAATCTTTTTTCTTTGAATAAAAACCCTTGGTGCCTAAAATATCCATTTTGGGCTGAATGCACACATTTAGCAAAGATATTTGAAAAGTCCTTATCATGCTCATACAAATCCTTAATGCATTCAAGTCCAAACAATTTTGTTTCAAGGGTAGAAAGTAAAGCATATCTTCTTGAAAGTGCATCCGCCACAACATTAGTCTTACCCTTTTTATGTTTCACCACATATGGAAATTGTTCAAGAAATTCAACCCATTTTGCATGCCTTTTATTTAACTTTCCTTGCCCTTTCAAATATTTCAAAGACTCATGGTCACTATGAATCACAAACTCTTTGGGCAAAAGATATTGT
Source organism: Sophora flavescens (assembly GCA_030762895.1). Classification (NCBI taxonomy): domain Eukaryota; kingdom Viridiplantae; phylum Streptophyta; class Magnoliopsida; order Fabales; family Fabaceae; genus Sophora; species Sophora flavescens. The sequence goes on from JAUPTC010000540.1 coordinate 27,050, forward strand.
TTCCAAGTTTGCAAAGCTCTTACTAAGGCATACAATTCCTTATCATAGGTGGGATAATTAAGGGAAGCTCCACTTAATTTCTCACTAAAATAAGCAATTGGATGCCCCTATTGCATCAAAACAGCCCCAACACCAATATTAGAAGCATCACATTCAATCTCAAAAGATTTAGCAAAATTAGGCAAAACAAGTATTGGTGCATGGGTGAGTTTTTCTTTAAGTCCCTTAAAAGCATGCTCTTGTTTTTCCCCCCCACTTAAATCCCACATTCTTTTTGACAATTTCATTAAGAGGTGCAGCTAAAGTACTAAAATACTTAACAAACCTCCTATAGAAACTAGCCTAACCATGAAAGCTTCTTACATCACTCACATTTTTGGGGGTTGGCCAATCTTGAATGGCCTTGATTTTCTCTTGGTCCATATGGACCCCTTTTGCATTTATCACAAATCCAAGGAAATTCACATGGTCCACACAAAAAGTGCATTTTTCCAAATTTGCATACAATTTTTCCTTTCTTAATACAAGTAAAACAACCCTTAAATGTTCAAGATGATCATCCAAGTTTTTACTATATATTAAGATATCATCAAAATACACCACAACAAACTTGCCTAAAAAATCTCTTAGAACATGGTTCATGAGCCTCATAAAAGTTCTAGGTGCATTTGTTAACCCAAAAGGCATTACTAACCATTCATACAACCCATATTTTGTTTTAAAGGCAGTTTTCCATTCATCCCCTTCCCTAATTCTAATTTGATGATACCCACTCTTTAAATCAATTTTAGAAAATAGGCATGCACCACACAATTCATCAAGCAAATCATCAAGCCTAGGGATAGGATGTCTATATTTTATTGTGATGTTATTCACAACCCTACAATATGTGCACATCCTCCACTTACCATCCTTTTTTGGTACCAAAATTACTGATGCCGCATGGGCTCATACTTTCTTGAACCCACCCTTTTTGCATCAACTCCTCCACTTGGGTTTGAATCTCCTTAGTCTCTTGATGGTTACTCCTATAGGCTGGCCTATTGGGCAATGAAGCTCCCGGAATGAGATCAATATGGTGCTCAATCCCACGTAGAGGTGGAAGCCCGTGTGGCACCTCCTTTGGAAAAACATCTCCAAATTCATGCAAAAGATTTTTAACACCACTAGACAAAGAGATATCATTAGAGGCGTTAGAATTCAAACAAAAGTCCCTACAATAAAGTAGGTATAGGGGCTGCCTTGAGACCAATGCACTTTTACCTCACTCTTTGTTGCAAAATAGCTCTCTCTTCCCTCTTTTGCATCTCTATTTTTCTCACTTTTTTCTCATGATTTTTCTCATTCTCTTTTCTTTCTTTTTCTCACTCTCCTTTTCCTTCTTTTTCTCACTCTCCTTTTTGTTTTCTCTCTTGCTCTCTGTTTTCTCTCATTCTTATTTGATCCTCACTAACTTGCTTTGGAGATAAAGGAGAAAGAATGACCTTTCGGTCTTGATACATGAAGGTAAACTTATTTGAGAACCCGTCATGGATGGCCCTTTTGTCATATTGCCAAGGCCTTCCCAACAACATATGACTTGCCTCCATAGGCACCACATCACAAAGTACACAATCTTCATACTTTCCAATCGAGAATGGAACCTCTACTTGTTTGTTCACAACCATTTCCCCAACCTCACTTAGCCATTGAAGCCTATATGGCCTTGGATGTGCCTTAGTAACAAGATTCAATTTGGACACCAATCTAGTGCTTACAACATTGGCACAACTCCCACCATCAATGATTAGAGAACATACCTTTCCTTGAATTAGACATCTAGAATGAAAGATATTCTCCCTTTGGCTTGCTTCATGATCCTTCACTTGACTTCCCAAAAGCCTCCTCACCATGAGTAAATCACCATCCGGCATGAACACATCTCCTTCCCTTTCCTCTCCACTTGAAGCCTCGGATTGAGATACCACTTCCCCATTCATGGACAACACCATCGTTCTCTTTGTTGGACATTGGGATGCTATGTGTCCATGGCCCAAGCATTTGAAACATTTTACATCACGGCTCCTAGAGTTTGCCTCCATGGGTTTCTTTCCTTGTATGTTGCTCACGGCCTCCTTGGGGGGTGCACCCTCCTTCTTTTGCTTGTCCTTCCAATTTGAGGATGGAAATTTGGAATATGAAGAAGAAGAAAACTTAGACTTCCTCCTCTTAATTTGTTGCTCCACTTTAATGGCTTGTTGGACCAAATCTTCAAGTTCCACATAATTTTGCAACTCCACTATGTCTTGAATATCTTGATTCAACCCATGTATGAATCTTGCCATGGTAGCCTCCCTATCTTCTTGAAAATTTGACCTAAGTAAGGCCAACTCCATCTCCTTGAAGTATTCATCAACACTTTTGGTCCCTTGGGTAAGCCTTTGTAATTTGTTGTGAATGTCCCTTTGATAATGACTTGGGACAAACCTCTTCCTCATGATAAATTTCATCTCCTCCCAAGTGTCTATAGGCTCTCTTCCATGTCTCCTCCTTTCCTTTTGTAGTTGGTCCCACCACACAAGTGCATATTCTTTGAACTCAAGGGCGGCTACTTTCACCTTCTTGCTCTCATTATATTAATTACAATCAAAGACTTGTTCTATTTTTATCTCCCACTCCAAGTAAGCCTCCGGATCATTCTTCCCAATAAAGGGAGGAACCTTGATTTTGACCCCTTCAAGTCCTCTATCACGCCTCTCTCCCCTATGTCCTCCTCCTCTATGTCGTCTTCCTCTAGGCCTTACTCTTTCACTGTCATAGTCACTTGAATCGTCACGGTGTAGGTGAGCAAGTTGTCGATCATAATTGGCTTGCATTTGCTCCGATTGCCTTTGAAGAGCTTGGACTTGATTGGTCATCCTAGTTTGAAGAGTGGCTGACCTTGGAGATAATGGCGGACTATCTTCATGGGCTGCCATCATTTGGACACAATATCAAAAGATAACAAGAAATTATAAAATTCCTCACCGCACTCCCTCACTTGTGCACACAAATGTATTTCACTCAATTGGCTTTTTCCACACAAGATGTAATTTTCACTCTTGCCTTTTTCCACTCAATTGTTCTCTTTTAGGTCTTAGAGGAGTCAACCACATTCCACACAAAATCCAAAAATCAAGTAACAAAAATCACAAAACTTATCAAAACAAGGAAACAAAAAAAAAGAAAGGCTAGAAAGGAAAACCTTTGAGAATAATGAACCAAGAAAGAAGGGAAACTTTTCAAGAACAACAATTGCCCAAATAGAACTTTTTCTCTTCTCTTTTCTCACTATTTCATGCGCTACTTCACTAGATATTTTTTTTTGAAAATTGCGCAAATTTTTTTTTTTAACTTTAATGAGAAGAGAAATACTAATTGCAAACTTGAAGTTTTGGGGCAGAAACACAATAAAAAACGAAAATTCCCTTCAACAAAATCAAAGTGTAATTTTTTTTTTTTTTGGGTTTAAAAGAAGAAAAGAAGAAAGGTAGAAGAAGAAGAACAAAACTCAAAAAATTCAACCAAAGCCTAAGCTTTGATACCACTTGATGACAACCAAATGGTGAGGTTGCCTTTGATGATCTTTTTTTGGTTGAATTTTAAAAATTAATTTGCGGAACAATTTTGAGATTAAAATAAAGGGAAGAAAAGAAACAAATGGATGGAGAATAGAGATGGTATGGAGGCGCCACAAACAAGGTTGTTTGATAAGCCAATGAAGTTCGCCACAAGAATCGTGGATTCTTGATAAGAACAAGATGGCTCAACCAAGAACCAAGGAGAACAAAATTCTCACAAAAGGATTTCAATCCAAAATAATATCCAAATTGTCATTCATGTATTGGGTGGGCGTCTTACATATAGAGGAATGGCCTAAGATCAATCCTCCCATAATCAATACAATTTAATGCCAAAATATTCCCTCCCCGATTATGTGGGATCACACTTGTTTCTCAAATTAAAAGTGTAATCCTCTCATAATCAATACAATTTAATGCAAAAGATTTCCCTCCCTGATTATGTGGAATTACACTTGTTTCTCAAATTAAAAGTGTAATCCTCTCATAATCAATACAATTTAATGCAAAAGATTTCCCTCCCTAATTATGTGGACTTACACGCTCTCTTCATGCTTCTTGGGCTTGGATGAGCAAAGTTATTAACTTGGGCTCATTGTCTTCATTACTCGCATGTGCACTTGGGCTTGTTTCCATTAAGAGGACCACTAATTGAGTGAGGGCTTCTTGGGCTTTCTTTGCTCTTGCTCTTGTCATTGGACCACCAAGACCTTGAATGGTTTCTTGATCCAAATCAGTTTCCAACGAGCTTACATCAACTTCCAATACACGTTGTGTCGAGTTCTCCTATGATGCATGTCTCTTTTACTTCTTATTACCTTCTACCTTCATTTTGACGAGCAGGGAAGCTCAGTTGGTAAAAGCTGCCTCGCCTGCTCTCATAGGTTGCGGGCTCGAGTCATGTTATAGGGGGAAGTGGGGAACCACTATTGATCCCTTTTTAAAATATAAGTGGAAAAAAAAACCTTCTACCTTCATTTTATTACGGATGGCGTCCAAAAATAAACCAATTTCAGCAACTTCGAGGGGGACTTGATAGAGATTGTTTCCACTTCCAGATCAATCTTTAAAATTCAAACCTGAAAGTTGAGAGATATCGATATTTTTAACCTATGCAATTTTGCACATGTTAAGGAATCATAAAAAAAAATATTATTTTGAAAAGAGTAACTTTTAAACTTTCAAGGAATTGAATAGATGACTTTCAACACAACATTCATATCTTAGAAATTAAAGAAAAACTGTAAATCCTACATTTCTAGAATGCACAAATGTATCAAAAAGATGAAAAAAAAAAGTGTAGATATTATATTACCATTTTTGGTTGTAAAACTTTTAAAGAATAATTATAATCAACCTGAACGCGCTGTCGCCACGCGCCAAAAAGAACGAGCGTTTACAAAATAATGTAGATAGGGAAGCGACAACTCGGATGTCGTCTCACAAGGACTCTTAGGTTGTTGTTATTAACAGAAAATCAGTTTTGGGGGAATTGGAGTGAAATAAAATAAAGAAAACTAAACAAAACAAAGCAATGAAAACAGAGTAGTTTAAGAGAATAACAAATAAAATAAAGACGATCAACCTACTATTCTCAGTTTCTCACTATCATTGGTTGATATAATCCCAAGCCCTAAGCAGATTCTAATCCCCTCCCGATTGTAGCAACAATTTACAAGCGAAATCACTACTACAGATATATGTCCCTATTCCCGAATTAAGCAAACGGGGTGAAGCACTCATGAACTAAGCGAACATGATTGAACACACGCGAATTAAGCAAACACGATTAAGTATAGGAACATAATATCACCGAAATAAATCAATAAAATACTATACACTCCTGAATTAAGCAAACAGAAATATATAGCATAGTATTGAAAAGAGAATAGCAAATAAAACAGGAAATACAGAACCTCAAGTGTGGTAATGGAAACCAATCACAGTAGATTAATCTAGGAGACTAGCTCTCCATTACAGAAATAAACACAAAAGAAAAGGAAAGAAAGTAAACTACTGAAAACTACTACTACTGACTAACTAGCTACTCTGACTAAAACTAGTCGGCAACTAGCTCAAAAACTAGCTAACTCTTCAGTTCTGTCTAAAACAGACTTATATACAACTTCTGGACTACGCGGACTCGCGAGGCGAGCACACATTCGCAAGGCGAATAATGCAAATAGTCTTCATTGAGTGGCGAGCTCGCGAGGCGAGCTTATCTTCGCGAGGCGAAACTCTTCACATTCCAAACTGTAACGCCCGTGACCTTCAACATGGTTAAGCTGTGATGGCTTCTGGTCTTCCAAGGCTGGATTACTCGCGAGGCGAGTCAAGTTTCGCGGGACAAGACAGAATGGTTGGCAATTTTTGGAACAGTCACCTTCTGGTTCGCGAGGCGAATGCCCTTTCGCGTGGCGAGACACTCCAGAATTATTCCTTTTTATTACCTGCAAACAAGAAATAACAGTAAGTACTTTATTCGACTCTAAATTAGCTAAATTAACCTAAAAACACTTTACAAACTCAAAATGCTGCTTAAGGACAATCAAGTCTAATTTGGGCGAAAATGATATAAAATTAGCACAAAGCCAAGGTTTTTATTAGTTATAAAACTAGTCAACCAGAGGCTCATCAAAATACCCCAAACTTAAACTTTGCTTGTCCCCAAGTAAACTAAAGCTCAAAAATCAAAAAGACTCAAGACCTGGCAAGCTCAAAGGATTCAATCAACTTTCGCACAAATTTCAAGCACTTCATCACTATAATTTTCTTCAATGTTCCCCCCTTTCAAACAAAGCAATCCCCATATTCATTTATTCTAACAGTTGAGAATTTCATCATTCAAACAATCATTAATCTAAGCAGGGGATCCAAGTCACACACAAGAGGGAGATCACCAAATTCAAACAACTGCCTTCCTCACAAGGGCATTTAGTGTTCACTCAATCGCTCAGTTTTTGTCAGGTTATCAACAATTCACTCAATTTCACTTTTCAAGAACACTTCCCATAAATTTGATTTTCATCTCAAAATGGTTCCCACAGAAACATGCATGCAACATCAGAAGGTCTTTTATGGGTTGTAATGGGGCTTGGCTGAGGGTAGGATATACAAAGGTACTAGGCTGAAGACCCTAGGAACTAAGAGAGCATGAAACACTTCAAAACATTAGAATTCCACTCAAGTTCCTTTTCTCATTTTTTTCTTTATGCTTCTGGGTGACTACAACCTTTTTATTCAAATAGCATTTTTGACATTTTTGCACTTTTTTTTTTACAAGCCTTTGGCTCCAACCTTTTCATTATATATTTTTTTTTCTTTTTCCAATCCCAAACAACACATCACGCCTTGTAGCCACCCCAAAATTAGTTTCTTGTAACCACTCTCTTTCTAAGATTCCATGCTCTCCTAATCCTAAGATCGGGTTAACATGGTTTTCCAGATTTTGAGCTCATAATATAGGGTTAACAAGAATTAACAATAGGCTAATCAGGCTCAATGGGGCTAACTAGGGAACATGCATTAGGAATGGTTATTTTTAGGCTAAGTAGTTATTTACAAAGAAAATGCCTAAATCATCTGAAGCAAACATATAATCATGCAAACAAAAAAGAGATTCAATCAAATTCGGGAAAGTGCAACTTGAAAGTGATTCTCACACAGTCAAAAACATGTTGGAGGCTCGAAACCTCACCTGGACATTATTTGCAAATTGTTTGAGAGAGATTCTATCCCTAGTGTGTGCTTCCCATCACCCCAAACTTATCATAAATCATGCCATCATAACAAAATCTCAAAGTTCAGTTTTCAATCACATGGGGATCAATTTTCAAAAATTTCAAATCCTAGGGGGAAAACGGTCAACAACTATCATGCAATCCATCTATGCAAAAATTAATAAAATCCATCAAACTTGCCAATACAAGACTCACACAACTCCTGAGCTTCTCAAATTATTCAGGAGCTTTATTGAAAACAAAACATAAATAAAGCAAGGCAAAGAAAATTAAAAAGAGTAAGGTTCAGAAAAACTCATTGGGGGGCGGTTCCACCAGGATCCCATTGCTTGTAACATAAGGCCCAAGTGATAGCCAAAGGGTGGGAGTTCATTCCATGCTTCCATAACTTGTAGACTTGATATGGGAGTGAGTGCTTGACAATTACGGTGACTCCTTCCAGTGCGGCGGACTTCTCACTCCCTCTTGGGTTGAAGATGACCGCTTTTTCAACAAAATCCTCCCAATAAAATTGGGGTTCAACCCCTTGGACTGGCCATGGTGCAAGATCCAGTGGCTTGAACTCCATCACTGGTGGCTCCTCAGGGGGAGGTGGAAAACAGTTAGCTGGGGTTACTGGTGCTGCTTCATTTTCTGCACTTTCTTCATTCACTGCACTAACAAAGTTATCACCTGCCATACATGCAGAAATTTCAGCACACACCACACAAAGGTTAGTGTTAGTAGAGTCAGTACATATATCACAATAAACTGAATCAGTAAAATCTAGAATGTCTGGAAATTTAGCACTCAATTCATCCACCCCATCACTCTCAACACATGCATTTGATTTAATTAAATAATCTACTCCTAAAGGTTCTTCATTATCCTCTAGCATTGGGAAGCAGATGTCCTCCTGATCCTCCTGATCCTCATTTTCTATGTTTCCTGAAAAGAATAAACCTGCATAACATTCTATACACCAAGCAGTGTCAGTACAATCAGCACATGCATTAGAATCAGGGGATTCAACACACAGTTCATCAATAGAAGTATTATCAAAATTATCATCAGAAGTATCTTCAAGAATAACTTGTGACTCTGTATGTTCTTCAAGAGGCTGTGGAGTTAGCAGTGCAGCCGAGTTGGCGACTATTTGATCAATTAGAATGGACAACTTCTGAGATTCAGCTTCGCTCCTCTGTTGGGATTCAAGATTACTTGCTTCCATCCTCCGTTGAAATTCAAGAGTTTGTTGTGCCATTTGTTGAAAGCTTGCTTCCATTTGTGCAGTCATTTGTGCGGTCATTTGCTTGAACAGATCCTCTAGTGAAGGTCGGAAGGGGGGAGGGGGGGGGGTGGTCACTTGGCTAGGATAATTGTTCACTCCAAACATGTCTAAATCACTGCTAAACTCATAATTTCCAGAAAAGTTAGGATAATTTGTGCACGGTGGTTGTTCACTAAAATCAGGATAATACATGCATGGTTGCTCATAATAAACATTAGGCACATAATTTTGCATATAATTATCCATGGGGCGTACTAAAATTCACAACCAGACAAGCAGACAAAACTAATTCAGCAAAGAGATTTTTTTTTATTATTTATTTATTTTCTGCTAATAACACAAACAAGAGTCCCCGGCAACGGCGCCAATTTTTGAATGCGCTGTCGCCACGCGCCAAAAAGAACGAGCGTTTACAAAATAATGTAGATAGGGAAGCGACAACTCGGATGTCGTCTCACAAGGACTCTTAGGTTGTTGTTATTAACAGAAAATCAGTTTTGGGGGAATTAGAGTGAAATAAAATAAAGAAAACTAAACAAAACAAAGCAATGAAAACAGAGCAGTTTAAGAGATTAACAAATAAAATAAAGACGATCAACCTACTGTTCTCGGTTTCCCACTATCATTGGTTGATATAATCCCAAGCCCTAAGCAGATTCTAATCCCCTCCCGGTTGTAGCAACAATTTACAAGCGAAACCACTACTACAGATATATGTCCCTATTCCCGAATTAAGCAAACGGGGTGAAGCACTCATGAACTAAGTGAACATGATTGAACACACGCGAATTAAGCAAACACGATTAAGTATAGGAACATAATATCATCGAAATAAATCAATAAAACACTATACACTCCTGAATTAAGAAAACATAAATATATAGCATAGTATTGAAAAGAGAATAGCAAATAAAACAGAAATACAGAACCTCAAGTGTGGTAATGGAAACCAATCACAGAGATTAATCTAGGAGACTAGCTCTCCATTACGTAAATAAACACAAAAGAAAAGGAAAGAAAATAAACTACAAAACTACTACTACTGACTAACTAGCTACTCTGACTAAAACTAGCTAGCAACTAGCTCAAAAACTAGCTAACTCTTCAGTTCTGTCTAAAACAGACTTATATACAACTTCTGGACTACGCGGACTCGTGAGGCGAGCACACATTCGCGAGGCGAATAATGAGAACAGTCTTCATTGAGTGGCGAGCTCGCGAGGCGAGCTTATCTTCGCGAGGCGAAACTCTTCACATTCCAAACTGTAACACCCGTGACCTTCAACATGGTTAAGCAGTGATGGCTTCTGGTCTTCCAAGGCTGGATTACTCGCGAGGCGAGTCAAGTTTCGCGGGGCGAGACAGAATGGTTGGCAATTTCTGGAACAGTCACCTTCTGGTTTGAGAGGCGAATGCCCTTTCGCGTGGCGAGACACTCCAGAATTATTCCTTTTTATTACCTGCAAACAAGAAATAACAGTAAGTACTTTATTCGACTCTAAATTAGCTAAATTAACCTAAAAACACTTTACAAACTCAAAATGCTGCTTAAGGACAATCAAGTCTAATTTGGGGGAAAATGATATAAAATTAGCACAAAGCCAAGGTTTTTATTAGTTATAAAACCAGTCAACCAGAGGCTCATCACAACCGAAAGTTGAATAACATTTAAGCCTAAGCTTGTCTCGTTTTCTTTTCCTCCAAAACCATAATTAGAAAACATGAATAAAAAATTAGATTATAAATAAAAAATATATAAATTAAATCAAAAATCAAATCAAAAATCTTAAATTAATAATGATGGCAGAAAATAGAAACCTTCGAGGAAAGGATGAGCTGTATCTGGCGTGGAGGTGCAGTGGAATAGAAGATAGAACCCATAAGCTAGCTGAGAAAATGATAACAGAGATAGCATCACACTCGAAATAATGATTTTTCCAAGAATGCAAGAAAATTGGAAATTACTTACCATGGTCTTTGCTACAAACAAAGCTGTAACACGGTCTCCGCCAGCGAATGTGAGCAAGTGAAATAGAAAACAGAGATGAATATATATAGAATGAAGAGACAAAAATACATATACACGGTATAACCACAAGTCCACAATAACGGAAGTTCTTAATATATTCTTCTTCAGATATATAGAAAAAAAAGGCAATAAAACGATGAAGGATTATTTATCTTGTGTGACCATTGATCTATCCAACGCATTGGGAAAAGGTAGTGGCATAGTTCAAAGCATGCAATAATAATTGCTATTGGAATTAGATAAGTAATTAATAACTATTGAAAATGTTATTAAATCTCGGATGCTTGAAAATAATTTAAATAATACACAAAGAAAACAGTAATGAAATTTTGTTTATCAAAGTACTCATATTTTCAATGAGATGTTGGAAATAACTATTTAAAACTATTTATTAGAATTTATCTTTTTTTTATAAAACAAACTTACCTCGTTAACGACTCGCATATTAATTAAATTATTAAAAATATTAAATTAGTTTAGTAAATTACATTGGAAAGATTCATGTACAACAATTAATTTTTAATTGCTTCAAAATAATTAATTACATTGGAAATGATTGATAATCTTCAATACCAATATAAGTGGGTGAAAAAATATTTGACAATTTATAATTTAAATTTTAAAAATAAATTTATATAAATATTAATATAAATATAAATATATTTTTCTAAAAGAAGAAAGTTTTGCCAATTGTCGAAAGAAATTAATTTTTATAGTGATTCTAAATATGATATGTGATAAAAGTTTTCACACATGATTTTTGCTTTATAATGTTTATAGATTAGCTGATGTTTCTGGGACTTCCTTACCCCGTCTAGTTATGTCTTAGTTTTTCTTTTGGGTTCTATGCCCCGTCTTGTAACCAAAAAAAAAAAAAAAGAAACACAAAAGCAAACAGAAAATATTACAACCTTAAAAATGCAAATTAAAGAATAATTTAATCAATTTAATGAATAAAAAAAATCCATCAATTTTTTTATTAATTTTTTATAGTAAAATGTCCATCAATTTTATTAATATGGATGTATTTTTTCGAAATAATGAATAATTAAACCGATGTAAAACAAATTTTATCTACTACTAACCAATAGTAGATGATTCGTAACCTAATTTTATTAGGATATATCGATAGAGTTTCAGAATTTTGGAGTTAGATAAATTCACTAGCAAACTTTGATAAAGAGAATTTATGTACATATGAGACACGAAATATAATTTAGTGATTTAGTGAGCTGTAAGAAAAATAGTGTTCAGCTCACGAATAAGAAAGCTCATCATGGGCACTGTTAAAGCAAAAAAATCGTAACTATATGCATATTTTAATATGTTTCCTTCAACAATCTATTGGCCTGGTACATCTAACAATTTAAATATATTTCCTTTCGTTTTGCTTCTATATTTATGAATTAATATATATGTAAAGGCTATATTCTGAATTTTACCATACACAAAAGAACAATGTTAAACATATATATAAATTTCAGTAAAAAAAAAACATATATATAAATTTAATCACAACTCGCATATTATGCACAGAACCAACAAATTTGTCAAAAGTCCATACATGTACAATTCATTATTCAACATTATGCCATTCCTAGCTAACATCCAAAATCTAAATATAAAAAAAAATAATAATAATAATAATAATAATAATAATAATAATAATAAAACAACCAAATAGAGTTTAGATTAAAGTATAACACAAAGAACAGAGGTCGAATGTATGGGATCACCCTCCTCCGCTAGCGTAGATTAACAAGTAGCACCACCCATTCATCATTACCTCACAAGCACAACCACATCCTCTGCAAGTGTTTGTTCCTGACTTCGTGCCTCAAGCAAAAGCAAGGTAACTTTGGCCTTAAACAAAACAGCATCGGATGCATCGAAAGTTTTTAAACTGTTTTTTTTTTGGGTTAAATAACCATTTCAATAAAAACTAGGCAGGTCATAGAGGTGTATTAGACCCGATTGACACTACTAGAAATTAATGGATTATTTACAAATTTTCCTGAAGATTTTTTCCATAGGAATTTCCTACAAATTTTGATGCAATTTTCCTAAAAAATAAGGTTTTTTCTTATAGATTTAAATTCGTAGGAAATTTTGTATGAAATTTTGACATTTCTTGCGAATTTTTCTTATGGATTTAATTTTTTCGTAAGAAAATTTGCAGAAAATTTCTTACTGATTTTAAAACTCGCAGGAAAAATTACCCACGAAAGTATTGCCTGGGATAGAAATCCGTAGGAAAATCCACATTAAACATGTTTCCTACGAATTCTTGACCAAAATCCGTAGGAAAATCCGCAGATAATCGGAAGATTCTTGTAGTATAACTTGAAAACCAAATCAAACAAATTAATTTGGATCCGTTCATCGAATTTAATAGAATAAAAGTTAAACCTTACTTTCATTTGTTTGAACTTTGATTTTATTGTTTTCGAACCCAATGACATGAAACAATCACCTAAATAAATTTCTTTAAATAACTTTTACATATTACAAAATTGTATATTTAGTCACCTTGCATATGATTTAGGGAATTCTTCCCTATTTTTCTTCTTTTCTTTCTTCATCTTCCCTCATACTAGACCACCCTCAATCATAGTTCACAAACGTTCTTTTTTGCAATGCTGGTAATTTTAACCCATGTTTTGTGTTAACTTGAAAAAACTTGAAACATGTTAATTATTATATTGATTGTTGATTTGTATTATGCTTGTTTGGAATTGCGACTAATTATATGAGTTTGTATGGTTGTTATGTATTATTGTTATATTATGTATTAACTTTAATATCAATGTTTATATATACTTAGATGTTAAGGATTACTTTTTATCAATTGTGTAGCTACTTATTTTTTCGCAACTGGTTGGAACTGATAAAAGTATTAATAAGGATTTCCCAAAAAAAAAAAGTACCAATGGACGATCTGATGACCTGTACAAACAACTCGTTGGTGATCGAGTTGATTTGATTCAAGTGTGACACTTTCAAATTAGTAATTACCGAACCCAAACCAAACCATTGCAATTTGTTTGGGCATTTTTTTTTCTTTCCTTAACTTGTCCAACCTGACCCAATTACATATGAGGACACCTACCAACGTAGTTTACTCAATTTTGGCTAATTCGATCAAAAGTAATGGTCTAAATGCCCGAGTAAACTAGCTCAAGATTTTCGTAAAATATTTAAAAAATTTAGCTTGGCCACCCGAGACGCATTACTGAGACTTTGTCTGAGGTGAAAGACGTTGAGAAGTCTTTCACTGTGAGACATCTTAATTTACTTGTTGATACCGATGAATTTACTATTTTTATATGTTTCTATATTCTCCTTCTCTCTGTCTCTATCCTTCTCTTTCTTTTCTTCCTTGTCACCATAATCCTTGTGGTGGCCGTGTGGTGTTGTGCGCGCGGAGGAGCTGGGTTTGCGGCAGTGCAGTGCATGTTTATCGTTATGGGATGGCAATCTGAGATTTCTGATTCGCAATTGTGAGAAGATGGAACTTGCTCGATGAGTTTAGGATGGTGCGCAGTGATCGGACGATGGTAGGAGGTGTGACCGCTTAGAGATGGAAGATTTGGGGTAGTGGAGGTGTGTGTGCACCTTACCCCCCCCCCATTGCCCCTTTCACTCCCCACCATCACTACTTCTCCCTTTATTCACCCAGACCAAGCAATACTGATGCCTTTCTGCTTCACCGCTGTGATTTCACCTACCCACCATCATCATGGGTGCACACCACTTCTCTCTCTGTTGTTCTCTCCTTTCCTCCATTGATTATTCTATCCAACTCGTGCGTCTTCGCATTTTCCTGAGTGTTGTCAAGTTGGGGGGGGGGGGGGGGGGATATAGTTTACTAAGAGTTGAAGTTGGACATTTTATTTTTGATATTGTTGCTGATCTGTGTGTTTGGTAAATTTGGAGTTTTTTGAACAGTAACTAGATGATGTCAATGGCTGATTAGATGGTTTTGCAATTAATGGGTCTCAGTTGCGTATAATGATGGTGAGGTGAGGGGGTGATGGAGGAGGTGGAGGACGTCAGGTCCATCATTAAATCTAACGGTGGGAAGGTAATGATGGTGGTGATGGAACATATGCCGTTGACGAAGTTGGTGGTTTATAGGGTGTGTTGGATAGAGTCGCCAATGTCGTTGCATTATGGGAGGGCAAAATCGGCGTTTCGAGTGAAATTGGGAATGTTAGTTTCAAGTGCAACATATACAACCGGTTTCCTAGATACATCTAGATTGTCCAATCATTTTTTTTACACCATCTGACAGCTGTAAGTTGTGGTGCACCGTAAGCGTCTTGCTTAGCCTGCTCATCGAAGAATTCACCTTGTTTTGTGGCGTTTGATGGTTCTATACATTTGGCATAGCAAGTGGAATAGTTAACTTTCAATGTAATTCTTCCATCGGCTTTTGACTTACGTGACTTTAAAGATTAGTTTAAAGATAAATTATGTAGACTTTAGGTTTAGTTTAATTATAGTTGATATTTTTCATTTTATTTAGAAATTATGCTAACTTTTCTTAAGGGTTATGTCATCGTTACACTTACTTTCGCTTGAATGGATGATAATTGAAATTACACTAATGAGTAAATAGCCAATTTGGTCCCTGAAACTGTGAGGTCGTGTCAAGTTGGTCCCTCAAATTAACGAAATTCCAAAATGGTCCCCGAAACTGTCAAACGTTAATCAAGTTAGTCCCTCCGTTAGTCAGGGTTGACCTGATGTCGTTAACAGTGCTGAGCAGTCCATTTAGCCAACTTGTTTGCATTGTTCTTCAATTCAGTGGCCAACACAGCACCCTTTTGAGCCTCCAACTTCTGCCTCCAATCCACACCCGAATACATAGGATCAAATTCATTCGAAGCATTCAAAGTAAGATACGACCTCTGCTTGTTCACATCAAGAACACTCTGCACTTCAAACCTTGAAACAAGATACATCTCATAATCTAGCTTCCACCTCCTATACATATAAGCCACAGAAGCAACCTCTTCACCCTCATTGGCAAAAGGGTTGGGCTCATCAAAAGTGACCTTATTCCTATCCCTAATCAAAACCCGCTGCGAGAAATTCTGGTTAATATAAGCAGCCTCAACGCTAAGCGAATGCGCAGAGTTTATATCATCCTTAGCCTCAGGCAAGGGTTCCGGCGAGGTCTCATGAACAGAAAGCAAGTCTAGCTGCGACCCATCACACTTATCAAAGAACAACTTGTTCCCAACACGCTGAACAACAATATCCTAAGAGTAAACGGACCTGGGTGCACACATGAGGGTGGAGAGGATTGTGTCGGTGGCGAAAACGGTGGCTTTATCCTCGTTAGCGAGCCTACGAATAACAGGGTCATCGATAGTGGTGACCTTGAAGGAGAGGGGTTGGGGAAGAAGAAGAGGAGGTGTTGGTATTTCAAAATAACATTAGTGTCAATTTGGTCCCTGAAATTAGTAGGTATGTGACCATCTGACGTGGCAGGATGACATGGAGGCCACATGGGCACTTAACGTGCCAGCTCATTGTCGTTAACGGCTCCAGTCAACCCCGACCAACGGAGGGACTAACTTGATCAACGTTTGTGAGTTTCAAGGACCTTTTTGGAATTTTGTTAATTTGAGGGACCAACTTGACACGACCTCACGGTTTCAAGGACCAAATTGACTATTTACTCTTACACTAATCTTTCAAAATGAGAGGTAAGTGTTGCTTTTGAAAGGAGATATGTATAGGCATAGTCATGTGTTAAGAAGAATCTGGTTGTGAACAACTCAAATATCTATGAGCTTACAAGCAGTTTCATAGTTACTTTGTTCTTTTGTGTGGTACTCACTCTTTTTGAAATTCTAAATTATTGTTGTGCCACGATTTTTGGCAAATACACAACCCTGTGATTAAAAGTGTGTGCTTTTCATAATGCTAATTTTATTTATTAAGAAACTGTTCTACTCATATTTCATATTATTAAATAAGTGGCTTTTTTAAAAAAATGTTAATTACTGATTTTATGTTACAAACAACCTTGTTGATCGTGTTTCAAAATTAATAGCACCTTATTTTTTTAGTATATTGAATAAACTTTTACCATTTTCATCTTTGTTCACCACATAAATTTTCTCTATTGATTTTCATTCTTTCTACTCTATCAACTTGTGTTTACCTTATGTGGACGACTCAAATATCTCTGAGCTCAAGTCCTTCAAGTTATTTTTTTCCCTTTGATGTGGACCTCACTTAATTTCTTTTAAGCTCTAAATTATTGTTGTGCTTTGGCTTTTGGCCAATACACAATTAAGAGTGGTCGTGGGTATATGGTCCGACCCAACGATCCGACCAATCCAAACCAAACCAATATGAAATATCGGGTTGGTTCGAGTCATCGATTTGGTTCGTTTTCTTGGTTGCATAGCCCGGTTAGTTTGGGTCAGGTACCAAGTTTAAGAAAGTGAAACCCCGAGCAACCCGAACTGACCCGATGACAGAGGGCATAGGTATGGGGTTATGAAGGAGGTGCATTACCGAAGAGTGAATAAGAGGCCATTGGGGTAGATATGTAGACGAGATCAGAGATCCAACAAAGAAGAGTCACGTTTGGCTTGGAAGTAGGAACCTCTGACACCGTCGAAGACGTCGCTCGACCCTATGACGTCGTCGCCTCCTTCTGCTTCCCTTTCCACCACTAATTCCAAACCGCTCCCCACCGACCAGATCTTAATATTCTTCGACGTGGTCTTACGCTCCAGCATGGTTATTCACAATGAACCCAATCTTAAGCTTGGAAGAGAGAGGGAGAGACTTCAATCTTGACCTTAAGACTTAAAAGGAGAGAGACTTCGAGGAATGGCTCAACCTTTAGGAGGGATTCAAGAGACATATACACTGCAACTCTAATTTTTGTGATATTTTTTTTCATTTTTTAATTATCTTATTATTTTAATACTAAACCCGATGGCTCGACCCTACCCAAATGTGATCTGATTGGTTCGTTCAAGTTACAACTTTTCTCCAAAACTCGACCCAACTTGACCATCTTTGATTGAATTGGGCCCAAAATTTTCTTAAACCCAACCCAACTCGACACGTGGCCACCCCTATGTACAACTCCGTGTTTAAATATGAGCTTTTCACATACTATTATTTATTATTTAAAAAGTTGTTCTATTCATATTTAATGTTTTTTTAATAAATATCTTTTCTGTAACATTAATTCACCGATTTTACGTTACAAAGAGCTTTTGCCAAGAGTCTGTCAACATTCATAGTACCTTAACTTTATTTTATTATATTGAATATACATTTACCTTTATCATCTCTGTGCACCATACAAAATTTCTTTATTGATTTTCAGGTTATCTACTCTATCAGCTTGTGTTTACTGATATT